>LQRL01021057.1:0-34505 GCA_001703475.1 Hydroides elegans
AAAAAAAGTCTACTCGAAAAATATAACCAATAAGGTAAATCTTAAAACTATCCGTCCTATCTTGGTAGTATTATGCATTGTATATACGTTTTGTTGTGTTTAAAAAAAAAATAATTTGTAAATAATCAGTTTATTTTTTAGTTATTTAAGGTTAGTGCTTTTATAAAAATGTGTGAAGTTATGTAGTAGGCGTGTCTATTTAAAAGTATGACACTTCTCTGACACGCCTGTTCATTGATTCCGTTGTTCGTATATTATTGTAAACTGTATTTTTGTACAATTTCAATGAATAAAACGATTTGAATTTGAATTTGAATTTGAGTAATAGGCCTGGATCACAACATTACTGCGTTGTCATGTTTTCGATCATACCTAAATAAGAAAGCATTTGTGAAACACGAAAAGGGTTAAAGGTTTGCGCCTAAAAATTCGGCATTATTGTCGATTCGGGCAACTTTGAATTCGTTTATTTTGTGATTGGGAATTCAAGGTCTTTATGTGTGCCAGAACACCCATTTGAATTTACTGGATTTTATCGTGATTGTTGACAGTGCAACCTTCAAGCATACGGGTATCGTTGAAAGGCATATCTCGCGTTTCAATAAATAAGGACATATAGATATGATTGAAATAAAAGACCGCAGTTTTCAAATAAATTTCCTGACATGAATGTGGGCGATAATAGGTTAATTTCAAGAAAAATAGTCATATAACGATAATTTGAAATAAACAATACCCACATTTTGAGACAATCTATCAATTTTATATGAATGAACGCATATTGTTTATAACTTGCTCATCAAAGTGTTGTTTTATAAATTTTCATTTGGGACCAATATTTTACTCTCCAGACATATTACAAAATTATTTACGTTGCGCATGCGTAACAATTGTACATAGCAAAAGTATGGAGAATGTGCAGCCCACCAATTTAATACGTCACAATGGTCAACAAGGTAATGTTGCCATAAGCACGATTTACTCTGCAGACAACCGAAAGACCGAGAAAAGGTATGTTTAATCAAATTTGTTTGATAATTAATCTAAGCTATTTCGAAATAAACAATGATCGTTAAAATGATCATAATATAGATACGAATTATTTGCATTGCTTTATAATATACAAGAATATAATATTTTATTTAAAATTGAATAAGTAGAACTTTAAAATTAAATTATATGAATTTATATAGTGAATGTCGATTTGTAATAAGGGAGTTCGACATTTCCTGAAAATTATATATTCGCGGATATTTTCACACAAAAAAGAGGGAGAAACGTTGAAAATCGCTCTAGTATACGCATGCTTAGAGTTAATGTGCAAATTCAAGATCAAAGTATGTATTAAAGTATACTAATGTTCATTTAATTGTGTGGTTTATAAATGTCAACTGTCTGTTACCTTTCCAAAAATAATAAATTTCCAATTTTCAGAGGGTTTTTTCTTATATGTTATACCAACGGTTCTCCCCCTTTTATTATGAAGACATCCGCGAATATATATTTTTCGGGAATTGTCGAACTCCCTTATTGCAATTAAATTAAAGCAAATTTGTATTTGTATAAAATAAATTCAGGAAATATACAATGTTCATTTTGTTTATATATTATTTATTGTTGTAAAGTTGTATCAATCGAGATTTTGAAGAAAAATAGATTTATAGAAATAGTTGTTTAATGCAATTTGTTTTATAATACGACCAAAGATTCATGGGAGGTATGCTGATTTTGTTACTAGTTTTTTTTTCTGATTGCATTTATGATGGCAAGAAATATACATTGATGATTAAACTGAATATATTTCATAAATGTGGTGCTTGGTGTTCAAATATGTAAAAAAAAATGTATATCTATATATGTATATTTATATTGAGCATGCGTAACTTTGAAATATAATATATGAACTGAAGTATTTTTGTTTGTAGATTTGTTACGATTACAATTAAAGTAAAACACACTTTTGATATATATCTTATTAGTTTAGGTCATATTAATATATTTTTATTAATTGTTATAAATACTGTTTACACAGTTGTAAATGGAATTTCATTGGATTTTCACAAAAGTTTATAAATTTATAAAAAAAATTATATTGCCCCTTATTCTAGCATACCACAATAAGGAGGTATGTTGATTTTGTTATATATTAGTAAATTGATGTTAATGGATAATATATAAAAAAAACTGAAGTATCATATATGTAATTACTAATGAGAAGTGAGAATATCAAATAAATCTAAACAAACTTTTGACATACATTTATTAATTCAAATATAATAAATATAAATTTGGTTGATTTATTGCTGCAAAGTGAAATTCAACTAGGTTTTTAAGGAAAGTATATGAATAGATTGATATATATGAATAGAACATGTTCAAAATTCAATTATACGATAACAATTTTTATCTTAGGTATGTTAGTATTAGTGATTGATTTTCAGAATTCATGTTAAATAAAAAGGAATACCGTTGATGATATAAAATGAATATTTTTCATAACTATTTTTTATAGTTTTATAATATGTAAGTAATGTGTATATTATCTAAAATAGTCGATGTTAGAATTTGTGTGGGGAGCCAATTTAATAGACCAATCCAATGTTACTGCGTTTTCATGTTTTCGATCATACCTCCGTAACAGAAAGATCTAGGCATAGTTGTGTCAAGCAGAGCCAAGTCAAGAGTTGGGTGCCAAACAGATCGATCGAGCCAATTTTTTCTATACACAGCTTAGTCTTGTATCTGGTGGCGAGCGGATCAACCAAGTCAACGTTGTGCAATGTAGATTCATGCTACGTGACCGGTACCGTGAGGATCGACCGAGGTCACTGTGATGTGCACAGCCAAGCATTGTATGGGGAGCAGAGCGGATCGACCGATGCAAGGATATGTCAAATGCCGCGCGTATCAACCAAGGTAAAGTTGTGCTATGCATAGCCAGGCAATCGAATGGAGGAAATGTCATCCATGCCGAGTCAAGTCACGTGGAGGGTGCATAGCAGATTGATCAAAACATATGTATGCCTTACATAGCAATGTACGTCCGTCGGTCTACGTAGCGACATGTGGATGGAGTGTAACAACGCTGTCTTAACAGTTTATAATCGAGGCTTGAGACAAAGAAGGAACACAACATCATAGTGATTGATCTCTTCCATGTTGTACTGAGGTGTTAGATGGCCGAGAGGCGTGTTCTGTCGGTAATTGTGTATGATATTGGAATGGCCCTTACCGGAGGTTAGGCAAGACTCGAGTGATGAACTTGTCTGTTAGTAGAGACTGATCCTCTCTACTAGGGCACCTCCCATGTTAAGCCAGTTACAGTTCGGAAGTCCCCGAAAAATCGCGGGAGGAGGACTGCTGATGAAGCAGGCTGAGCAAGAAGTGCAGTGCTGTAGCGAGTTCTGTTACAGCATATGTATGTCTATATCTGTCATGTGTAGAGTGGCGGGCGGATATTTTAGAATGAGATAGATGCATAGTCAAGATATTGAGCGTAGGATAAGTCGTCTATGTAGAGTCAAGCCAAGTGTGGGCAGCATAGTTTATCAAACGAGGGAGGCATAGTTTTACTAAGCAGAGCCCAGTCAATAGTTGGGTGCTAAACAGATCGATGGAGCCAATGTATACTAAACACAGCTTAGCCGTGTGTCTGGTAGCGAGCAGATCGACCAATACAACGTTGTGCAATGCAGATCCGTGATATGTGTCGGGTACTGTGAGGTTCAACCGAGGCCACAGTGTTATTCATATTCGAGAAATGTGTCGGGAGCTGAGCGGATCGACCAATTCAGAGATGTGGTACGCACAACAAAACAATGTGTAGAATACCGCGCGTAACAACTAAGGCAAAAAATGCTATTCATAGCCTCACTATCAAACGGAGGAAATGTCGTCTATGCACATGTCATATGTAGAGTGCTTAGCGGATTGACCTACGCATATGTATGCTTTGCAGAACAATGGGCATTCATGGGCGTACATAGCGACCTGTGAATGGATTGTAATAACTCATTGTTAGTATCTTATTATAAAGGCATGAGACGTAGAAGGAGCAATTCCTGACAACACCATAGTGATTGATCTCGTTCGTGATGTACTCTGGTGCTGGATGACTGAGAGCCATATTCTGCTGGTAATCGTGTTTGATATCAGGATGCCCATAACCAGTAGTTAGGCTGGACTGATTTGATCTACTAGTGAAGACTGATCCTTTCGGCTGTGGAACCTCCCATGTTATGCCAGTTACAGTTCGGAAGGTCCCGAAAACTGGCGGGAATCGGACTGCCGATGAAGCAGGCAGAGCAAGCAGCGCAGTGTTGTAGCGAGTTCTGTTACAGCATATGTATGTCTATATCGGTCATGTGTAGTGTTGCGGGCGGATCAAGCAGGGTAAGGTAGATATTTGCCCATGTCAAGATATTCTTGAATTTTCTATATTTTCTACATACGTATTATAACGTTCATTGTTTTTTTTCTGTACTTTGTAGACCATAGTAGTTTAATGTAAATAACGATGTTTTTAGATTATGTTCCTGTAAGTGCTAGAATGTTATTAAATGTTCTGGAATATCTTCTAGATGAGAATGGAATTTTCTAGGACATTATCGAATCATGTAATTCATAAGTCTCGAATAATTGGAACGCTATAAAATGTTCTTTTTCTTCCATAAGTTTATGGCATGTTAAATAATAAATAATAAACAGGTCGAATAGAGCGGCGTATTATTCGGACTCACAAACAAGACATTGTACCACGGGGGCAGTTCCACGACACCAATGGGCAGTATTGGGCAGAACTGTTTCTTGACATTTGGGATCTTGTCCGGGATAGCTCTCTGGTGGTTTCGGAGAACGAATATCGCAAGACGGAAGTGAATACTATTGATCGCTGCCGGGTATTTTTTTTCTGATACAGCGGGTACACCGAACGCATCTTCATGAGTGCTCTGTACTAGAGATGGCTGTGACTCGAAAAGGAACTAGGGTACACCGGCGAGAAACTGGAGACGTTCGTTGCTAAGAAGGAACAGGAATTCCTCAATCGGAAAGAGACGGTGCGCAAACGAGAAGACGACAACGAGACCCATGAGGTGGAAATCTAAGTAAAACATCAGAAAATAGAGGTCAAACCACAGGAACAAGAAGCCAAGCGTCGGGAACGTGAGACACAGCTCGAAGTTCAACGCAGAAAATAAGAACATGCTCTGGTGCCTGAGCATCTGCAGATGGAGGCCAGACTTCACGCCGAACAACTGGAACGTGAACTTTTGCTTCGTCAGAAAGCACTGAAACTGGCCCAGCTACGGTCCGACGTGAGTGCTCCTATCAACGCTTCCATGCGACAGCATTCCCTGCGTCGTAATCAACCACAATTACCCAAATTCGACGAAGCTAAGGACGACATTGACGCGTTGACGCGGTTCGAGCGCTTCGCTGCGAGTCAAGATTAGCCGGAGGACACGTGGGCAGCCAGTCTAAGCGCCTTGCCGACAGGGAAAGGAATCTAATCCAGCATGTCATCAGAACAAACCAACGACTATGATTCCCTGAAGAAGACTGTACTCCACATGTACCAGACCACCACCAACGGATTCAAGAACAAGTTCCGCGAAGCCGAACCAGACAAGGGTGAGACTCTTTTCTAGTTTGTGGCCCGCCTGAAACGCTATTTCGTCCGGTGGACAGAACTTGTTGAGGAAAACAGAAGCGTAATGCTATCAAGGACTTCTTCATCTGTGAGCAGATGATCAATACCTGTTCAAATGAGCTGGCCCTGTTCTTGAAAGACGACTGACGAGGTTTCACAGTTGGCTGAGCAATACCTTGAGGCACATGGTGGCGCACTCAACACACAGAGGTCAAGTTCGAACCGGGGTGTACAACAGTCGCAACAGTCTATTCCGAAGCAAAAACAGCCGCCATCAACGCGACCAGACGCCAAACCTTCCGACAAGAACTGCAACAACAGGATTAGCTACTATTGTGAGAAGAGAGATCATGTCACCCGCGGCTGTCGCAGCAAGCATGTGGATGAAAGGCATGGTACTGCAGCAATAGCGAAAGAAGTTCCCGACGATAGTTTGCCTGACGATTGGGGGAAGAGAGAATCAACTCCACAGAATCAAAGAGGGCAGAACCCGGGTCAAAGATCCAAGAAGACGGCAGCATTTTGCAAGACGCTTCCTGAGAACATCAGCCTTAACAAGAGAATGGTCAACTGATGTTAGCCGACGGTACGTCTATCCCCATTGCGAGCGGCATACGCGACACGAACAATGTGTCAGACACAGACCGACTCATCTCATCCACTGGGTACGTTGGAGATGTGCAAGTGAAGGTGTTGAGGGACACTGGTTGTACCGTTGCAGTAGTCAAAGCCGAACTGGTGCATGGAAGCCAACTCATCGACAGATGTGCTGGGCGCTGGTGGATGGGTCGATTAAGAAGTTCCCTCTAGCACAGATTGAGGTCTACACGCCGTACTTCACTTGGGTTGTGGAGTTATGTGTATAGAAAACCCAATCCATAAGCTGATCATCGTGAACCTGCCGGGAGCTACGACAGAGGAGAATCCTACCTGGCAGAGGAAGGAGTCGACAGCTCTAGCAGAAACGACAAGAGTTCAAGAGGAAAAGGAGAAGAAACCTATCAAGCCATTGAAGGTTGTCGACATCGGAGCTACAGAGGTCAACGTCAACGTGGACCAGCTGAAAGCAGCGCAGAAGGAAGATGAATCTCTAGACAAGCTACGCGCTCGACGCGCGGTAATAGGAGCTACGTGTACAGCGTTAACGACGATGTCCTGTACATAACTCAGAACGAGTCGAAAGGGTCTTTAACATTGGCAACCAGACTGATTTTAGTATCGACCCCATACCGCCGTCAGATCTGGGCCCTCGCTCATAAGTCACTGAGATACCTTGCAATGAAGAAGACATTGAACCGGATTACCTCCAATTTCATTTGGCCTGGAATAAGCGGCGACGTGACAAGATATTGCAGATCCTGTGATATATGTCAGAAGATTGTTCCTAAAGGTATCGGAACGAAGGTGACACTCAGTGAAATGCCACTCATGGACGAAAAGTTCCAACGTGTTGCTGAGGACCTTGTTAGACCAATCTACCCAGCGTCCCACAACAAGAACCGGTACATAAGCTATAGTGCTGCCGAAGATAGAGACGGAATGAGTAGCAGAGGCATTGCTGGATGTCGTCTGCTGATTTGGATTTCCAAAGAAGATACTGAGTGACCGTGGTCAACAGTTAACAGCCGACATGATGAGGGAGTCCTGAAGAGTATGCCAAAGACGATGTGCAAAGAGTGTCCTAAAGACTGGGACTGGTATTTTCCTGCCGTTCTGTTCGCATACAGAGAAGTGCCACAAGCCAGTACTGGGTTCTCGCCATTCGAGCTCCTCTACGGAAGGACTGTTCGTGGACCAATGCAGTAAAGCTCCGGAAGTCCGCAACACGTACCAGTGCATCTTCTACCTGAAGAACAAACTCGAGGAGACTTGTCAGCTAGCGCGCGAGAATCTTCAAGCAGCTAAGGTAGAGTTCACACACCACTACGACAAGAAGACAAAGAAACGATCATTCGAAGTCGGCCAGAAAGTCGCTGTGTTGCTACCGACTGACAACAGCAAGCTGCATTTTCAGTGGAAGGGGCCATATGAAGTCGTAAAAGTCTTCAACAAAGTGGACTATAGGGTCAATATAAATGGGAAAGACACGGTTTTCCATGCAAATCTACTCCTTTAATACTTTGAACGTGACGACGTTCTCACCATGGTAGCAGCTGTGACAGATATCGACGAATATGACTCAAGTGGCGACGGGGTCGTGAATGAGGACTCGCTTTGCTATCTACTAACGTTAGAGAGCAAGGAGAGTTACAAGGATGTGAAGATCGCCGACAAACTAAGTGACGAACAGACGAGGCATGTGACAGATCTGCTGTATGAATAGAGAGACATATTCACGGGTGTACCGGGAACAACAAACCCGGGGGTAACATGCCATTGAACTGACTACAGAAGAACCTGTGAGGGTGAAGCAATACCCGATGCCATATTCAACTAGACAAGTCATCGAGGACGAGGTAGGACATGGTAGAGAACATGCTGAAGTATGGAGTGATCGAACCGTCTACTTCTCCCTACAACTCTCCAATAGTGCTGATGAGAAAGGGAGACAATACATACATATTCTGTATGGAATCGAACAGCAGCACAAAGTTCGACCGATGAGAAATCAACCGAAAACAAACCGATGAGAAATCAAGAAGATCTCATCTCCCAGCCACATGGGGACAAGTTCGTCACAAAGCTCGACTTCAGCAAAGGGTATTGGCAGATCCAATAAAGGCGTTCTCCACGACTCCAGGTGGGTGCTACCAATTCGGGAAGATGCCTTTTGGGTTGCAGAACTCCGGCGCGGCATTAAACAGAGTGATGCGGCATTCAATAGAGTGATGCGCAAGCTCCTCTAGGGTGCCAAGAACGCGGAAGTATATGTCGAGGACGTCCTCGGACGTACAAGAGACTGGCCACGCCATAAGGTAATGCTACGAGACGTATTCTAACACATCCAACGCGCCCAGCTAACACTTGACCCTCCAAGTGTAAGATTGGGAGCGCGGAGGTGGACTTCGTCGGACACAGAATCAAAGAAGGTCAAGTCGAGATGGACCGGGGCAAGCTTGACAAGATCAGGGATGCTCCACAGTTCACGGCCAAGAAGGAAATCATGTCATTTCTTGGGCTTACCGGGTACTGCAGGAAGTTCAAACCTTACTTTGCCAAGATCGCCGTGCCATTGACTGTTTGGACGAAGAAAGGCAAATCTATGAAAGTTGGATGGGGACCAGCCCAGGAATCAGCATTCCAGAAGCTGAAGGAAAACTTACGAAGGCCCCAATATTACGGTTACCAGACCTTGCAAGGCCTTCCATCGTGCAAGCTGATGCATCCGTCACAGGAGTGGGAGCGGCCCTGCTTCAGAAATTTGAAGACGGACTATTCCCTGTGGCGAACGCAAGCAAGGAAACTGCTGGAAAGGCAGACAAAAACTACTTCGTGATAGAACGCGAATGTCTCGCCATTGTGTGTGTCGTTCAGAAGGACCTCTACGGAACTGAGGTCGTGCTGCATACAGCCTATAGACCACTCTCTTACATCCAGATGTGCAAGTTCGACAGCACCCGGATCATGAGATGGTCGTTGTTTGTTCCAGAACTACAGTTTCCGTATTACGGCTATCAAAGGATCGGACAACTTCGCGGCAGATTATTTGAGCAGGACATAAACTGGACATGTATAGACAAACGTTATTTTATGGAGAAATGTTGTGGGAAAACATTTGGAATATTTTCTTAAGAGGGGGAGGGGGGCTATTGTATAGATATGCTCTCGAATCTTCTATATTTTCTACATACGTATTATAACGTTCATTGTTTTTATCTTTACTTTGTAGACAATAGCAGTTTTATGTAAATAACGATGTTTCTAGATTATGTTCGTGCATGTGCTAGAATGTTATTAAATGTTCTGGAATATCTTTCTAGATTAGAATGGAACTTTCTAGAAACCAGAATTCACGTTTAGATAGAGGTCACCAAAATATTACAAAATCAATATTGCGTATGTTTGAAAGCCTACTTGATAGTTGCCGGGTCGAATTGCCGTTGAGTTTTCCGCTCTTTCATGACGTTCAGCAATTTCGTTACCCCTCACCGCCACTGCAGGCTTCTTCTCCTCGGCGTTCATGAACTTTTGTTCAACGATGATGACGAACTCTTTCATCTAGAACATAATTTTAAAAACTAAATACATAATTTATCGTTGTTGAATTTATTACTTGCAACTACTACGCCCGCTTTTTTACATTTATTTTTGGTTATAAACGTATTCCTGTTCTAGTTTTATTTAATACATGACCACAGAAAACATATCATTCCTTTAAATTATTTATGTTTTATATTTAATGATTTAAATTTATACCTGTTCGGCCAAAACTTTACATGCCTTTTCGATCACGCTCATTAGCAACGAGTCGTGTATCGGTTCGGATGGAATTCGGTGGGTTTCTAATCCTTCTGGTAGAATGTTGCTGGCAAAGTAGGCGAGCAGATGAATTGTTACCTCCAACGTGAAGCCTTTCGCGAACTATAAAGGAAAACATTTCTTTGAGGTTTGTTCTAATACGAATATGTTCCAAAATATTAAACGATGTGAACAATTAGTTCTCTATATTGACATTTTAACATACAGATGATCGTTGGTTTTTGTTACATTTGATGCTTGCACATATAGGGTCATAGGATTTCCTCAATTGCAAAATTTCCTCAATTACCTGTCGGACCTCATCCTTTATTTCACTTTTCAGTCCTAACGAGACTAACAAGCGGCCAAAAGTTCCTTTTTGTTTTGTGCAGCAACTCATCGACTGATGTGTCAAGCACTGTCTCCGCCTCTTCAGTTAGTGGCAGGATCACCATGCAGCTTAACTCGCGAACGCTATGGAATAGATAAACAAAAATACTTAATAAAAAACTCAATTATCTATTTTGGTTCTGACACTTCTGGCAAGTTGAGTATGAATTTTTCTAAAAATAAATAACCGTATTTCAATCCCAATGTGACCATAGACCGTTTTTGTGATAAATATATTGAATATTTAATTGTATGGAACAATCATTACAATAATTCAATTTCAATCACCCATGTGGTTGTAGGGGCCGCAATTGGAAACTATTGCACGTCACTAACGGGCTTGTGTTAATAACTGACTCATGTTTGCTGTCTTTCGCTTTCTTTCCTTTTTCAAAACAGAAACAGAATTGAAAATTATTTGATTGCCATTTGATAAATAGTTATATATGGTAGTCATATATATTATATAAATGCTCTAGTATTACTCAGTTAATTTGAAATATGTATAGTGTCATGGTCGAGTTGAACGTTTAGATTTAGGCTACAAATTACTGATGATCCGTTTCACGAGTATCCTTACATAATATATATACCTTCGTTATCAACTCTTTGAAGAGTCATCATTAAATACAAAGGAAGGGGATGTACTTAGCAGCTGTCAAACCTTCGCTGCCAAAGGTCTGTTGAAATACTAATTGGATGGACGCCTATCAGGCTTGCAAATACCTGAAAGACGAATAATAACGGTCATCTATTGCATCAAAAGATAATCTACGTTAGATGATGAATACAAACTTTGCCCAATATAATTGAATATACTTGAATCAATTCAAGACGTCAACAATATGATTTCAGTTGTTTAGAATGTCAAGTTGGTAAAATGTATGCACCCCTTCCAAAGACAAGTCTTGAACGTGTCCGGCTGCCCTACGTCTAGCGCCATCGACATTTGATGGAATTTGGTCATCAGTTGCGGATAATGGGTGACCTTGAACGAGTTATTATAATTTGAAGTATAAAGCATTTCATTGTGAAAGTAATGTACTGTTTTCGAATCCTTACACAAATATTAAGCAATATGACCTGAAACGAAATATACTTTTAAAAGATGTTTGTAGTTTGAACAATATAACTATACATGTAAAGAGGGAAACTAAACTATTAATTTAGATATATGTATACCTCAAAGCAGCTCAACCGTCAAGTACGCCGACTTAGGATCTTAGTTCCACAAAAAGCTTTTCATTTTTCAGGATAATTGTACACGGCATTTAATTTACGTTTCTTTCATATATTTTAGTTTTTGAGCAAATCTTTACGGGAATCAAAGTAATCTTTTCTGTAGTGATTTGTGTAGTCATGGAGAAAGTGTAACGATTTTAGTAGTGTGTTACTTGTTTTCAGATAATACCCTTGAAAACCACATGAATGTTATCTTTTATGTAGTGACTTATGCAGCGATTTATTTAATGCGATACAAATGTTACCTTTTTGTAGTAGTGTTTGTAGTGATCTTTAAAGTGTAGCAATTTTCCTTGCGTATTACCATTTAAAAAACGAGTTTCCTTAAAATAATGTTGTAGTGGTTTTGAAAAATTTAGTAAATTTTATAGCATGTTACCATTTTTAGAATAGAGTTAACTTTGAATTTTCAAATGTTACCTTTCATGTAGTGATATTTTGTAGTGATATTCAAATACTAGATCAATGTTAGTTTATTTGTTTGCGATTTTTCTAGTAGTTTTGACGATTGTAGTGGTTTTGTAGCGTGTTACTTGCTTTTATAGAAGAATTCCCTAGAATATGATAAACATAATTATAATGTAGTGATTTGTAAAGCGATTTCGAAAAATTGTATCCAGCTATTGTAACTATTTTTTTGAATTATAGCGATGTAAAGTGTAGTGAAAATATAATGTTTTAACGGGAACAATTTAGATGGAGGAAATGTTTCAGGATAAAAGCTAACATATATCCTAATTGGAATGAGGCGGAAGTGGTCGAAATAACAAATTAGTGTTAAGTTTAATTACCTGTATAACCAGCACCATATACTTGTACATATCTTTTTGATCCGGGCTCAGCTGCATCTGGCTCTAGTTGAAATGGGGATTGTTTCTTCCAACGCGTGACATTGCTTGGCGATGCACACCATCCAAAGGCGAAGGACCTTTCCTGCCGCAGGACGGCTTGCTTTCAATTTGTGTTTGTTAACAACGTTACAACGTTACCTAGAAATAGAAAATGTAAAAAAAAATAAACGTCATATGTCAATAAAATACAGATTAACAACATCTCAAGGTACGTGAAAAAGTTAGCATTTGTGAAAGAATAAGCTTTTCAAATTCATATACCCTTTCCCTGATTTCGCACCCTAGCACAACTCGCGCACCGCTGATCGTCGCTATTTTCCTTAGCCTCCCCGAGTAAACACGATATTATTATGACCTCATGCTGATACAAACATTAAATAATCTGAGCTCAGCATGAGGTAATGTGTAAGTTTTTGTACATGCTGGGCTTGGCGTAGGGGCCAAGTAGGAAGAGCCGCCTGCTGCATGGGTGTCAGCTTGTAGACCAAAGGCAGTGGGTTTTTCACCGCGACACACTCTTTGCAGGCCTCCTTATCGACGTTGAATCTGCAAAGAGATGATTTGACATAAAATGATATTAAAAACATAAACTTTATGAGCTGTTTTATAATTCTTTATAGTATTTTTATATTGTAAAATAGCGCATCAGTGTTTAAACTCTTAATATATTGTTGCAGTTTTAAATTTAATCAAAGCGATTGCAATCATATATTGATTAAGATTCATTAATAATTCAGATTTTACAATATACCAGGCAAAAACGAATGAACTATATATGTGCAATAAAACTTATAAACCAGGTAAGAAATGGAGAAAAACTGTCATACCGAATGCCTGTTTGAAGTGTCCACAGACAGCGGTTGGGCTAGAGTGAATCGAATTGTTAACAAATAATAGTATTAAACAATATCATAATATTTGATATATTGTAAAACAGTTGAGTATTTTAAGTACCTATAGTAACTAATTCTGCACGCTAACGAGCATTTGGTTATATATTTAGCATTTTTTACTGCTTTATATTCTTTTCAACTTTTCAAAATAGAAAAAAAATATAATCAACGTCTTCCTTCCATACCAATTCAATCACATCATATTCTATGAGACTTTCGTTGTTTTCAAACAGCAAAGTACGGGTCTGTCTTTCCCGCAAATTGGTATGAATATTTTCTTAAACCACTGCAGATACAAGTCGCGATCCATGTAACCTAAAACATTTGCAAAGCTTTATCTAAAGCTAGTTTATGTGACTACAATTGTAATGGTATGTAATGGTATATAAATGAAGAAAGAGCTAAGATTTACAATTCGCCACACAGTAAAAAGTAGTTCACACTGAAGGAAGTGATGCGGTTCATTAAAATTTTATGTTTGGAAGACAGGTTGACAGGTAGAGATGTCGACATGTAGCGGTAAATTACCAGTTTTCTTACGGTTAAGTTATAACGTGATATAAATTATGCATGGAGATTGTACTAGCTTCGAGCTATCGACCTGTTAACATACAAAATATAATATGGCCTTATCGTGCATATCAACTGCCATGACCTCAGCTGGCTACCTGTCTACCTGTCGACCTGTCGACTTGTCTACCTGACGACCTGTCTACCTGTCTACCTGTCGAGCAGTGTACACACATGTCCAAAGTTATATCATTTTTTCTTATATTTATATAGATTGAAAATAGTTTTGCAAACTTAAATATTCTTACGCGTGAGTGTGTGGGGAATCCTAAAGTTCCTAAGAAAGGAATATTTATATATCTTACCATTGGGAGTGTGTGAATCATCATCCAGTCTGGTGGCAGATTATCGTTGCAGCTAAACATTGGTAGGGACTTTTGAAATACATCAAAGCTGTGATGTGGTTAAGCTTCAACATGTAAAATTTTATATTGTAGATGATCAACGAACCATAATTAAGATTATTTTAATATGAAGAATGAATTGAGCAAACGAGAAACGATGCTTTAGTTATCAATTACATATATAATTTATTTTCTTTCCCTACAAAATGCAGTAGCGGAAAAGAATACCTGGGTCTTGGTCTGGGTCTGGGTTAGCTTCTTTTATATAAACTTCTCCAAATCGAGTTGGTCTTTCGTACATACCGGATTCATCGCACTTGAATATCTGGCCGGGTTTGTCCTCAAGATCTTTAGAATGTTACGAAAACAAGTAAAATACATATTTTTTCCGAATCAAAAAGAAAACCAAATAAGAAATTTTAAGAAAGCAAAAAGGATTTCCGAACATAAGAGCGTTATAAAACTGCTCACCGTATGAATAAAAGTGGTGGTGCAGCTGTCCATCCACAAGGTTTGACGTTCTTTTTCAGCTCGGGATGTCCATTTAAAAATGCACGAAACCACTTGTCACTTGGACCATTTTCAGAATTGAATCGTTTGATTGCTTCATTTCACTTGATTTTCATCAAAATCTGAGAATTAAACATGTATAATTATAAATATCATGACAAAATCTATAAACACAACGTGTTCTCGGATGTCTTTCCTATGAAGGGGTCTTCCGTGTTTTCTGTCTAATATATGCTTAGGCACCGCCTAGGTTCTGCTATATACTAAGACACCACCTTAACTTCTTCCATGCTCAACATTCGAGAACGAGATATTGAAAGAGGCTTTTCAACGGCTAATGTGGAGCTGGGCACCTCAAAAGACCTAGCAGCAGCTGTTATTGACATACGACCTTGTGGCACCATTGCGATAGCATTGTGTATACATCCTGCATTGTATTGTTTGTTTTCACACCTTTTAACATATATAATAAAAAATGAATTCTTCGGTAATAGATAATTTTTTATGCCTTGATTAATTTGTGTTACGGTGTGTTTGCATAAAAACATTCAACAACCATTAAGATTTAAATTGATAAGTTTCATATAAATGTCATTAATGTTTCATATCGTGAAATCAAAGTGAGTGGCTTTTTGTACTTAAAAATGTATAACGTGTGAATTATTTATAGTGACAAAAGAAACGTCTACCATTTTCAAATTTATATTCCCACATGTATTTCATGTTTTTTTTTTCAACAAGAACCCAACATAATACTATTATCACGTGTATGTATCAGAAAATTTAAGGACAATATTCGATTTGATATGTACTAAAAACTTTACAAACATACATTTATACAAATATGTTATATTTTTAGTTTTTTTTTCAGCTATATTTTAAATTATTATTGGGGTTATATCTAAAAGATACCGCTTATGAACGACATCATCCAGGTGAAAGCATCCACATGAGAAAGTTTAAAGTGCAACTTAAAGTCGGTTAAGGGAAAACTTGTTTTAAAGGTAACGCTGATTTAATGTTGGCAATAAGTCCGAATTCTCCGATAAGATAATTTTATTTATATATATGACATAAATGTATAGCATATGTTGTATAACAGCGCGCATATATATAGGTATATATATTCATGGTTTGTCAGGAAACGTGCAAACAATATCAACCGGGAGCGCCAAACATATAGATACATAAATTAGGGACGAAAGTTACTTGTTTTGTTGAATGATATATAAGGGGAAAATGTGGCATTTCTTTTTTTTTATGTAGCGCCATGCCTGATAGTGCGCCCCTTGCTATTTCGATGGAAAATATTTGTCACAAATTAGAATGCCATTCGGGTATTTCTACTATTGTATGATTGAATTTAAAATGAGATCTACATGTATAATGTAAATAGAAAAATAATAAAAATTCCAGATAAAACTCCCTATTGTCATGACTGCTAATAAAACATCGATTAAATATAAATGACTAATATATGATAAAAAGAAGTGTGCCGACCAGCTTTAATTTATATTGTTGCTTGTATTTGACCGCTTTCGTCTAATTTGCGCTAATGTATGCGCTATTTGTTCAAACGTAATACATCTGACATTCCTATTCACTCCTGATGAAATGAAACCACGATCAATTGCTTGTGTTGGGTTGGATTTATTTTATTAAACCAAGGTGAATTTCAAATTGAACCGGTACTACCTTCTGTGAGTACGGTGTCGTACAAAGCGGTGCAACGTTTTATGGTTTATCATAGAGTGTGATGTCATTTGCTCCGTTTGATCAAACTGGAATAAAAGTATCAGAGCTAAATTTTGATTAATTCAGATATTAATTGAGAGTTGGGTCAGGAAAAAACAGGTTATCTATTGCTGTCTATTTACTTCGTCTAGTCCTCAAATCGGACAGTCAATTGCATAAGTAATTTCAATGATTTATATGACAACGAAATCCTTTTACGCCAACAATACCAAACATTTTATATTATCAAATGCTAAAATGTATCTCATGGTATCATTAACATCGGTAATAACCAGTTGATAATACATATCATAGTGCCACTGATATTTCAATAGAATTATAATTTATCTACGTGTATTTTCATCGAATATAGAGAAATGATAGAATGCATATGTAATATAAATAGCAACTTCCAACAAATACAACATCTTCCTGATGTCTGGCGGAATAATTTACAGCAATGCGATAAAAATGCTGGGCACATCCTGCATATCATATCCTAGAATAAATAAATATAACCCGTTGCGCGCTATAGATTCTTCTTTTGTTTTGTGTGGGTTCACCCCCAGAATGAATGTGGTGCATCTATGTACCTGTTTTCAGTCAGCTGTTATATGCAGCTGAAATTGAGACGCTTTATATCAATGGGTGCCGTGGGGGGTGAGAGATAAAATCACAAAGTCGATACTGAAGTTTCATCCTCGTTAAACATTATTTTACAGAGAATTTATGTTTTCGGAAAGGGAAATGTATATTAGCACTTATTGCAAACACCTTTTCTTCCCTTATGCACTGTATTCTCTGTAGATGAAAATCGTTCTTGTAACTTCATTACAACATGTACGGTAAACATAAATAATATTTTCCTAATATGAATGCTTAACAACAAAAACTAGAAAAGGAGCACGGTTTTTATCTACTATTTATTATATATCATTGTAATTCTCATTTAAAGCCTTTTCAACAGGCCAAATCTATTCTATACGTCACAAAAAATTGGCACAGCATATCGTCATCAACAAACATACCAATTATACAGATCGATGGCTGACAGTGCTTTTTATCATTATCGTTATCGTTAAGATATATCAATCATATAAATTTATGTTTAAAACATAATTGTATTCTTATAACGTTAGTTATGAAAATTAAACACACCATCCATGGAACTATGATAGCGATAGTTGCGCCATCTCCAGGCTATAAAACTTATTACGATTCACCAATTGGTTAGACTATACTCCCGAACATATGTACCCATCATCTTGAAATATTTATAGTTTGGCTTTGAATTATGATCGGTGACTAAATAGTTTTAATTGCATTAGTGTTTTAAATCATATGCAATAAAAGTTTACCATTTAAATCATTTTTACAAATTTCAAGAAAAACACCTTAGATTGATCATTATTCAAGGAAATTTACCCTGAATGATTTTAAACGTTTCTATATTTCTAAACATTATTTTCTTTGTTCTTGAATTCTTGATTATGACTTAACTAACGTTACAGCAAATATTACAATGTCATATATTACCAATTTTACCAATTTACCAAGTGCACAATTTCAGTAACAAGTTTATTATGATTATGTTTATATATTTGCTTAGTTTCATGTTTATAAATTCATTTGTTTTGTAATATAAGTTTATTACTTAATAAATGTAATCATTTTAAATAAATTAATAACTTTTAAATCAAAATATTAAATGGTTGTTCTAAATACACAGTTTGATGTATGGAAGTCAAATATGACAATCTTTACAGTCAGCACATAAGCATGATTGGATATTCAAAAATAAGTTGTCCAGTGAATTAATCATTTGCATTATTTTTTCAATGAAATATTAACATACAATAAACAATCAAACATTTTGAAGCTGGGTTTCATTTTCATCACAACGATAAATTGTGTTTAGGGGGGGCGCAAAGCTCATTATTTAATAACACTAATTGCGGTATTGAAATTAAATAATTAGCACACTGAACGTCACAAACTAAATATATTCTTATATTAAAACACGCGTTCTGCCTGATATATTTATGCTAGAATCTTGAAATTATTTGAAGCGGGTCCAAATGTTTGAGAAAGAGGTCTATGCCATTAAAATATTGGTTCACCGCGCGAATAAGAACATGGGTTACAATTGAAATCTCTCTCTTCCTGGCTGTATTGTGTGCTATTCATCTTAATGACTTAAATATATTTAAAATATCTTAAATATATTTTCAGTCATTGTAGAATAATTTTGGAGTAAGAAAATTACATTACAGATAACCATGAATATCTGGATCATTTTTGGTTTAAACCTAATCTATAAAATCAGTGAAATTGAAATTAATGGTAAAAATTACAAATCAGTAAAAGGAATTAAAGCAAATTTGAATGTCACTAGGGTGATAAAGGCCCGCTCTGTTGTGCAATGTGCAAGTCATTGCAGCAATGATGAAGGTTTTGTGCGTGCAAACTTTCACGATTCAACCTGCGAATTTCGGGATTTCGTTCCAGAAAGGGGAGAGATTGAGCTTGTTGAGGAACGAGATTCAAAATATATTTGTAAGTAGTTCTTAAAAAATGTGTATTCTTGAGTTATATTTGTATATTTGGTTATTACGTGTGTTCTTTGGATGATCAAATATACCCTGATTATGCTATTGTCATTTGGATCCAATAAACATTTTCCTGTAAAAGGTCTGTTAGTTTTTGAAAGAAATGCTACTAACTATGAAACTCGTTCAAGCCAATTTCAAAACATAGAAAATTAATTTAAGCGGTTTCAGCCCTCTGAATGACGGGTTTGGTCAAACATTATACTTAATCAGCATGCAAAATACTTTTGTGTAAGTGATGACTTCACAAGCACTGTATTTGTAAAGAAAAATATTGCCATATGTTTAACCAGATTCAGAATCGTGTAACACATTGGAATGTCAGAATGGAGGACGATGTTCATCGACCGAATCAGGAATTCAATGCGAGTGCCCTTCTCGGTATGCCGGTGTGTTGTGTGAGACAGGTAGCATTCTAAAATGAAATTTTGATCATTTAATTATTTATTTAATATGTTTTAATATATTTTTATTAAAATATAGTTTTTTATGTGAGACAGGTAGTATGCTAAAGATGTACTTTTGAATGTTTAATTATTTACTTATTTAATATGTTTTAATATATTTTCATTAAAAAATATTTTTAACACATCCATTAATGTAAACTAATAATTATACTTGTAATACTTAAATAAAACATTATAAAATTAACAAATATGTGGATAGAAATGAAATAAAAATGTGGGATCTTCATTAAAAACTGAGGCTAAGATTTAAAATTCCCCACACAGTACGAAATAGTTCTCAAAAGGGGGTGATACGGCCCTATCAAAGCTTCATGTTTGATAGACAGGTCGACAGGTCGACAGGTAGACAAGTCGACAGGTAGACAAGTCGACAGGTAACAGCACAATGGAAGTTCTCTGTACTAATAATGAAGGGGGTTAAAATATATGCGTGATGGTGATTACCTGTCTACCTGTCGACCTGTCAACCCGTTTATAAGTAGACAGCACTATCTTCGTGAATATATTATATTTTTAAACATCGTTATGACGCAATAAACTTCATAGTTCTGACCTGGCTACCTGTCGACCTGTCTACCTGTCGACCTGTCTACCTGTCGACCCGTCTCCCATATAAATAATATAATCTACAAGAAATCTTTATATCCTTAAACATTTTATGTGCCATATCAATAACCTTCATAGTTCTCATCTGGTTACCTGTCGACCTGTCTACCTGTCGACCTGTCGACCTGTCTACCTGTCGACCTGTCGACCCGTCTCCCACATAAATAATATAATCTCCGTGATTTTTTTATATCCTTAAACGTTTTATGTGCCATATCAATAACCTTCATAGTTCTCATCTGGCTACCTGTCGACATGTCTACCTGTCGACCTGTCTAACCTCATATTTCAAAAATAGTCCTCAAACTTTCAATATTCTTGCGCGTAAGTGTGTGGGGAATTCTAAAGTTGTTCCAAAACTGATTTAAATATAAGAGCCAAGGGTTTACGTAAATGCATTTTAAATATATATTTTGGAGTTCTATGTCAAGCATATTTCAGCAAACATACAAATATATTTTAATATATAACATTTGGACAGAATGCACTTTGCTATACAATGGTAAGTGCTATAAAACTGTGCTGGATGGCCTTACGTGGTATAATGCACGTGACAATTGTATTGCACTAGGGGGAAGACTGGCCGAGGTGTGTGAGCCTGAGCTCAATAATAGGTTGTTGCAAGTACTGCAACCATCGGGTAGGTTGACTCATTATTGGAAATTAGATTGAATATGAAATGGTTATTAGTAAGTTATCAACGATTCAATATAAAGAAAAATAAGAACACTTGTCCTATAATTCTTGGTTATTGCTTGAATTTGTGAACAAATTGTGAACAAATTCAGATATAATGTAAAAATATTATTGCACTTAAATATATCATGCTAGTTGTGAATCACAATTAACATATAATATTACTATTCACACCATACTAATGAGAAATTGAGCTATATTCTTTTCCATTATAGAAGCTGAGTTGTTTTGGCTGGGCGGCTCTGATGAAAAAAATGAAGGCCAATGGGAATGGGTGACCGGAAGCTGCAACTGGGAATGGTCGGACTGGGGTGCCGGCTACCACAGCAACACTTGGGACAATTGCCTTTATATAAGGTCTTTAACCCATTGGGGTGATGCAATTTGTAGCATTGATGGAGCATCTATTTGCGAACTTTATTAGTATTATCGGACGCCACACGGGTATCAAATGCATTAAGTGTGTTTATGTATAATTATATAACTTATTCTAAGGAATTTACCTGAATCCTGTTTAGAATGCATTTTTTTTTTGGCGCAAACAAAGTTGAAACATTATGACTATATTAAAAAATCATCAAAATACCATTTCTTGGATCCGAAACCCATAATATGAGAACAAATTATGTGCTATGAGATGAATAAAAACAATAAAGTATCTAAATGTTTTATTGATGTTTTCTTGTAGTTACACAAGTGCCCTTACAATACAACTGATCCATGGTTTTATTTGATAGCTAATTGATTTACAACATAAAATATAAGATGTATGCTTAAACAACGTCATTAGATATATCATGAAAAAATGTTAACAGCAAATAAAACTGTCATGAAATATGAGTTTTGGTCAGATTAAATGAGGGCCTGATTCCTCTCGTAAGGTAATATATGAATGGACAAATGTAATATATCATTTCGTGGCCGCAATGCAAAGCGGGTGTGCCATTCTATTCTGCGTAGCCAAGAGCTCCAGATGGTGGAATAACAATATCTGAATGAGTGCATTAAATATATCCGGTTCGGGAACTATTGCGGATGATGGACATATGTAATTGCTTCGCCTAATTTTTCTAAAAGTACATATAAGTAACTGAGGATAAAGTCGGGCACATGAGTTGTGCATATATTAACGAACATTGAATAAAACTTACAGAGTTATGAATTATATTGCGTACATGATTTCATCAAATGTCTCTAAAAGGTTCCATACACAAATATTTTTTGATATCTCAATTAGTATTAGTACAACTTGAAATATACCGGCTATACAAGTTCAGCCTATAACTAGTTAAACCATTCCTTCTGACCATTGCAATATCAAGTAATCTACTGTTTGTGTATATTTTGTTTTTAGCCCCCAACCGGAGCCTAGGGGCCCGGAGGGGGCTAGAAAACGGGTTGATTTTTTTAGACCCAAAAAGTAACCAAAAAAAGTTTCGTCAAGGCCTAGCACTAAAACGGTAGCATGTAGCTATAAACATCATTGGGAAGGAATGTGTGAAAAGTAATAAGGTAGATGCCCGACCTTTTTATTTTTTGATCCAATAAATGATAAGTTCGGAAATCTGCTTTAAAGTTAGAAATTCTCAACTTTTTTGAGGAAATATGACGCAAACAATTGAGGTGTAACAATTATGCTTCGCAACAATAACTAGGAAAAGTATGCTTGTGACGCAATTAATCAATTGTTCAAGCTGCATAACAATTGAATTATTGCGTCACAAGTGGATTCAGTGCATAATAATCGTTTTTCAATCAAGAAAATTATATAGGCCCTATGTTATGCTAATTTCCGACAGTTTGTTATTAACATGAATCCATTAATATACGCGAATAAATATACTAATTACTCTGCTTATTACATTATTTTTAGTTAAATGAAAATGTTTGAGTGTTCTATCGAAATATTTAGAATATCAGAATCACTTAAATTTGACTTGGTGTTCATATGCAAAGCGAATAGTTATATATTTGAGGATTCAATGAAAAATTAGAAAGATGGTAACAGATGAAATTATACAGGGAATGAAAATAAGTTAGAACAGGAAATGATAAAGGAGGGTGGGAGGTTGGGGGCTTTGCCCTCTACGATGGCTTGTTGTTTTTATATGTTTCGTCAGAAAATGAATAACGAATGGTTAATTGAGCAACCACTTTATTGAACAAAATATGATTATTTGTTTCTTATAGTACCATTTGACTTAATGTGCCAGTGTTGATTATCCAATATTGCATGATGTTACTGGTTTTTAGCCCCCAACCGGGGCCTAGGGGCCCGGAGGGGGCTATTAAAACGGGTTGATTTTTAAGACCCAAAAAGTGACCAAAAAAGTTTCGTCAAGGCCTAGCACTAAAACGGTAGCATGTAGCTATAAACACCAGTGGGAAGGAATGTGTGGATAGTTATAAGGTAGATGCCCGACCTATTCATATTTTGATTCAATTAATGATAAGTTAGGAAATCTGCTTTAAAGTTCAAAATTTGCAACTTTTTTGGGGAAATATGACGCAAACAATTGAGGTGTAACAATTATGCCTCGCAATAATAACTAGGAAAAGTATGCTTGTGACGCAATTAATCAATTGTTCAAGCTGCAAAACAATTGAATTATTACGTCACAAGTGGATTTAGTGCATAATAATCGTTTTTCAACCAAGAAAAATATATATGTTATGCTAATTTCCGACAGCTTTTTAAAACATGAATCCATTTATATATGCGAATAAATAATCTAATTACTCTGATAATTACATTTTTTTAGTTAATGAAAATGTTTGAGTGTTCTATTGAAATATTTAGAATATCAGAATCACTTAAATTCGACTTGGTGTTTATATGCAGGAGTACCCAACGGGTCATTTTTGAAAGAGTGTCTTATTTTACTACATTTGGCCTGAAATGAATTCTAAACTAACTTGAATCTGATAATTACTTGTATTTATTGAATGGTTTATTCTTAGTTTGCCAGCAAGGAACACATAAAATATCGTGCCAGCAACTTTGCACACATTTGCCAGCAGAATAAAACATCGATATCCAGGAGTGTTTATTTTTGCGCATAGTTTGAAAAAGTATCTTTTTGGTCTTTGTTATGTATATCTTATATATAAAAGTGCATCACCGTCATTATGCTATGCTTTAATTCCATTTTACTATAAATCAACAATGTTTTAGATCAATAGAGACATATTTATAACTTTGGTTTTATTCTTATAAAATGCCAGGAAAATACGAAATGTTTGAAATACAATATTTTATCTATTCTGTGAAAACGCCAGCAAGATTGATATTTGAGAAGAATAGATATTTCACAGAATAAATCGCTGGGGACTCCTGTATATGCAAACCGAATAGTTGTATATTTGAGGAATCACTAAAAAATTAGAGAAACAAAATAGAGAGGTAGTAACAGAGGAAATTAAACAGGGAATGCAAAAAAAAAAGATAGAACAGAAAATGATAGGGAAGGGTTTGAGGTTGGGGGTTTTGCCCTCTACGATGGCTTGTTGAATAATACATTGACCATGTGCGTTCTTACGTAGACAACATGAGACTTATGTGACCTTATAAATATGATAAATAGCCAAATAAGGTTACACGCCATCACATGAATTGAGCTCACAGTGACCTCACACTTTGACCTTATACAAACAAACATTATCTCACATGATGAGGATATTATGAGATTAATCTTAAACAAGCCATCGTAGAGGTCCAAGCCCCCAACTTTCCGTCAGTTTCCATTCCCCACCTACCTTTTTTCACATCCTCGCTTTTGTCTCCACGTTTTGATCCCTCTATTTTACTATTTTTTCTCTTTTATTCCCACCTCCGTTAATTGAAAAATATCTAATAGTTCATTTTTGACTATGAAAGAATATTCATGTATGCTATATTTATGAAACTGTTCAATCTTAAATATATCTTTATCGAGCATCCCTTACATATTCATTAAAAACAAATAATGAATAGATTGATTATCAATTTACGGATAAAATTATTAGAATAAAACATCCTTATTTAATTCGAATTATACGAATTTGGTATTAAATCATTATTTTGTGTAATGAAAACTTATTTATTGGTTGGTAGTAAAATTGAAATCAACCAATTATCAACATCTAACACTTAACCCCTTGTCGTGCTTTTAATTCATTGTTATATAAATTTAACAATTAATTAATTGCGTCACAAGTAAACTTTCCCTTGATATTGCTGCTAAACATAATTGTTGCCTCATAATTGTGCACGTCATATATTTCCAAAAAAGTTGCAAATTTTCATCTTTAAAACAAAATTCCGAACTTATCCTTCATCAACAACAAAAATGAAAAGGTCGCATATCTACCTTGATACATTCTACACATTCCTTCCCACTCATGTTTATACGTACATGCTACCTTTTTTGTGCTAGGCCTTGACGAAACTTTTTTGGTAACCTTTTGGGTCCAAAAATTGAACTCGTTCTAATAGCCCCCTCCGGGCCCCTAGGCCTCGGTTGGGGGCTAAAAATGCTACGAATCGACCACACAACATAAGACTTATGTGACCTCACACGATGAATCACAAAAAGCCTCACATCATCTCATAAAGTGATCTCACTGTGGTTTCACACTGTATTATCCTATACAACTATAATATGGGGTCATGTACCTTTTATTCGTAGCCATTATGTGACTTTATGTGACCTTATAAATATGAAAAACAAGGTTACACGCCATCACAGAAATTGAGCTCACAGTGGCCTTACACTTTGACCTAATAACTAACTAATATGACCTCACATGGTAAGAATTTTATGAGATTAGACTGAGATAAAGCTATGAATTGACCACACAACATAAGACTTATGTGACCTCATACGATGAATCACAAAAAGCCTCACAACATCTCATAAAGTGATCTCACTGTGACCTCAGACTGTATTCTCACATCTGGCTAGCATTACATCACATGGTGAGGGTATTTCGAGATTAGACTGATATCACAATAATCTTACATTGATATCAAGTGTTCACTGGTGTCGCATCAATGTACTTTGCCGCGATGGAGCGTGACCATCTTATGAAAACCAACATTGACATTTTTACACCTAGACTTCACTTTCTTGCGTTGATCATTTCATTAATGATATCACAGAAGGGGAATCATTACATTTTCATTCACTTATTGACGCATGGTATCTTACATTGAAGTTATGGGCCAGGGATCGCAAATTTTTAACGAAAAAAAAATGAAGTCCACTTTGTAAACCATCAATTGAGTCATCTCAGCATAATTCAGCTATGATTATACACAAGATTGATAAGCCAACTGACGTAGGTGTAATATTGTCAATATATACAATATGTGCATCTTGCGAGTGCGCCCAATAAACCAATATGAATATTATCGCTAAATTGTTTCGACGTAGACTATTCAATCTGGTTTTATTTTTTAGGATCATCCATGAGTGCAGCCCTTACTATTTTGTGGATTTTTTAAACCAATTATATCGTTAAGATATTCCTACTACAATAAATTTAGATGACAATAATTCTATATCCAGTAATCTAAATAAATTCTACTTGTATTTACGGTAAATGATGTGACGTTCGCTGGAGCGCAAGTTCCGTCTAAAACGTACGACACTCGCGCTGCTAAAACGACGGTCGCGTATGCAATCATGCAACGGCTAACGTACATATCTCTGCTTATTAAAATGTGAAAATGTTATTTCACATGCAACCACTTTGGGTATCATTGGGTACCACTCATTGGTAGTCTCTGGCCACTTGTGATAACAGCAATAATTGGTCACTGTTATAGTGTCAACAAATAGAAGGATACACCACGATATATTTTGGAAAATGTATATTCCAGCATTAAAAAGGCTGGAAAATCAAAATATAAAAAAATACATTTAAAACAATCGAGAAAAAATCGAGAGAGAAAAACTATGGCAATATTAAGAAAAAACAAGCAAAAAAAAGGAACAATAAACTATTTCATGAAAAATTATTGTAAATATTGGTTCTGGATATCAAGAATAAATTTTAACTCCATATTTCAATTCGATTTACTTATCTATATATCTCCGAATAAAATGTTATAAAAATATTCCATGAAAAAAAAAACATTTCAATAGTTGTGAAGGGAATCCTCAAATTCATGCAGCTAGATAACAATATGTTAACGTTTTTTTTTCACATATACATGTAGATGTAGATGAACTATGAATGAGAACTATTTTTACGAACACTTAATCGTGTTCCCTTGACCAACATCCTTATCAGTCGCCCGGGCCCAACTTCAGATTTTTGTTGTTTGCAAACATTGACTGTAAAGAGTACCTGACTATATGGAGAAAAATTGATGCAGTGATATAATAAGTAAAACGCGGAAGATAAAGTTAAAACTGTGGTTAGAGACACAACAATATAAAGGATTTTAAATTCGCTGCAAAGGTAAGTTTTAACTGCATTTTCTTGGTGTTTCAATGTTTTGATAAAGCAACAATTAAATGTTAGCTTTAAAATTCTATAATGTGATTGCTGTGTAGTTTTGTATGTAGTATTGTTAAATGTCATCTCGTAACTCGTAATACTTATTGATCATATTGGAAAATGCAACTGTAATTTTACGTTTTTATGGCGTCCAATAGGAACACTATTTCTTAATTAAAGTTATAGCAGCTTTTGACACAGCATCGGTGACAGATTTCACTGTTGAAATCCAGCTGGAGTCTGCGTTAACTCACATTGACAATATTTTTTTATAAAACATAGAAGGTAGACCTAATACATGTACCTTATGTTCATGCAAAGCGAAATATTATGCGCGTTTTTCGAACGAGTTCGGATTTTTTTGGGTTTTAAAGCAGTTTTTTTGTGCTTTCCAATGAATTCTTTGTGATCATCTAAAACGCACATAATGGTGCAACGTACGGAGGTTTTTCAATTTGATAACACACAAAAAAAAAGGTATAAAACGTAAACACAACCTAGCCCTAACAATTATTAAAACGAACGTTGGAAAGGTTTAGTGCAGTATTCATATTATTTTACGCCTTTTTATAACGTATCAACGTATGTGGCTTGCTAACATCAAATTCAAGCTGAATCATTTTCTATATCTAATAAATTTATTTAAATATAACATGATGAGTTCTTGTGCGAATAGCAAAATCGGGACATACTTTTTTCTACACGCCATCTGCTCCTGAATATAAATATATACATGATGTTATAAAATTTCATTTTATAGATATGAATGTATGAAATATGTACACTTTAATTTCTGCATTGATGCAATCAATTAAATAAAACAAATGATAAAAATAGTTGATTGCTAAGTGCACAAAAACAAATGGTGCAGCCAAGTTAACTTTCAGTCATTGTTTTGAAATACGGACCAAGCTTACTAAATTACTTTATTTTGGCGATATTATTATTTCTGGAAATGGTCTAAGTCCCACAAAAAAGTAAAGATCGCAATTTGTGAGTTAACGTCACTTATTGTGTGTAACCTTATAATTTCCCATAAAGAATACATTTGGACACACGACATGTTATGGGGAATGCTCGATAAAGCCATCCTTGTAGGTCCCTGTTCGTTGTGTACGTATGAATAGCGTTACATCAACGTTGCGACGTGATGTGAACATCCATATGACATCAAGGCTTGAAAGGACGTTCGTAAAAAATATCATAAAGGACCAATTGGCAACATCATTCTTACGTTGCATTCTTATGTGACGTAGATAGGACTACGTACCCTGGTCGAGTGGGTTATTTTTAATTAAAGTATTATGTCCTGGCCATACTGCAAGCTTTTTCTTGCTTTTATTTCCTAATAAACCTGTCATCCAAGGTATTCCTTATGGGAAACCAAAAACAACAAGCTATTAGGCAGCTTTTATCCGCTTTTTTAGTTTCCCATAAGAAATACATTGAAAGACAGGTTTGTTAAGAAATAAAAGCAAGAAAAGCTTCCAATGTGGCCAGGCCCTTAGGGTTTGGGCATATAGGGAGCGCAAGGAGCGGCAGCGATTCTTGATATTGTACGTACGTTTTTATAAGACTTTCATTTCGACTTAATCTTATAAACGCAATATAATGTAGAAAGACCATATATATCACCCTGATATTATATATTTAGTTAATTAATTGATAAAACATTTGTAGATTTTGATATATTTGCATTATATAGGCCCCTTTTATTTAACACTTATCTATTATTTTTTACATGTCTAGCTTTTTATTCATCTAGCATATTTTTAAGCAAGACAACTTAAGTTTAGATCATTATATTTTGCAAATGGAGTGTGATTAACTTATTTTAATTAACACGGAAGTATTTTGATAAATTATTAGATACACAAGAGCAGAGATCACCAAAACCGTCGGCCCGTCGGCCCGGGGCCGACAGATATTCGCTCTGGCCGACAAAATTTTGGACCTTGTCGGCCCGATGGGCCGATAGAAATTTGGCCAAACTTCAACGTTGTCTGACTATTTATACATTTTTGGGATCTAGAATTGACTTATCCATGCAAAGATTGCCCTTGCCAAAACATCGAAAGGCCTTGAAAAGGATTACATATTTGTCTACATCCTTTCGCCCCTCCCTCTCTCTCTCTCTCCTCCCCCATCATTCCTGTCTACAGTGTACAAATGCCAACCAATTAAACATGCGAACAATATATGATTATTTTTATTGGTTAAGTTCAGGCTCGAGGCCAGTGGTATTTCGTTCGGGCTAGTAACTTTTTGAGGTTACTGGCCCGGCGGGTCAGTATGAAATTTGGAAATAATTCCTACTATTACCTATTTTTTATCGATTCCTCAATTTTTATCAGAAAAATTTTCGCTCGCGCCCCTGGCGCTCGCGTCTTCAGTCATCCAGTTTTTTCATATACACATTTACGTGGAGATTATCGTAAGAAATATAGGTTACGGTTCGTTTATCACAATGGTCTATTCAACCTGTTCATTCACTTATCTTTATGATTTGATGATATGAGATTGAAGCTTTTCGGATAAGAATGGCATCCCAATCAATCGTTACCTGCATTCGGAATCGTCGTCTTGGCTGTACAGAAGTTGTTTTAGATGACACTCGCAGGCCAAAAGATGCGGTTTTAAGCATAATAATAAAACTTGAAATAGGAATCCTTAATAAATTTTGCTCGAGCCTTATTTTTAAAATATTTATTGTTTTCGGAGGTGACTTTTCAAGGAAAGATTCGTAACCTTAAACGTGAAAATTTATGTAATCTAATGCTCCATATTCGGAGGCGGGTGAGTAAGATTTCGGGCTGGCCAAAAAGATTTTTAGAGTTACTGGTCCAGAGGGCCAGTGAGAATTTTGGCTTATGCGCGAACACTTGCTATGTTAAGATAATATCGTGAATTTAGGCGTAATATTTCGGGCCGACAACTTTTTGGTCGGGCCGATAAAATATCAGTAGTTGTCGGCCCGACGGGCCGACAGATATTTAGGTGATTTGGTGATCTCTGCACAAGAGTTTTGAAATCTTATATAAAAGATTAGGTCCTTATACTGATAACATATGCAATAATAATATATAGTTGATATACAACACATAAATTATAAATACATATAATCAACAGGTTTATCAATATTTCTTAGTTACGACGTTATATGACGATGCGCGCATGTTAAGTCTATAAATCAAACAAATCCGACACATGTTTGAATTTACAACCCTTTACAGCTTTTTTGCTTACGGTTGATAATTTTATCATGAAGGTCTGTGTTATAAACCTTCATTATGCAATAAAAAAAAACATGTACGTGTATAAACATTGCATAAATTCATCTCATTTCTATCTCCTCCTACTTGTGGTTTTAAACTTGCGAGGTTAACAATCGCTTATTAAAAAGCAAAAACGGGGGGCTGATTTAACCCGACATTGTATATACATTCCACATACTTTTAAATGACTAACGGCATGTGACGAATACAGCATAAAAGATGCTGCAAAAAGCGGCAATTTTATTATTTGAAATGTTAAACTGAAAGCATCTTTATTTAAAGTTTGATACTGAAGCTATAAAGCAATGAAATTCTACAACTAAAACCATGCTTGAGCAAGTCGCCTTTATGATTATTTTAGGCGCTCTTTTTATAGTGTTCACAATTCTTATAGACTGTACACATAATTGCTGAAATTGATTCATTTGTACAAGAAAGAACGGATACAACATAATCATGCTGGATCAGTTGGGCCTCATGATTATTTTAGGCGCTCTTTTTATTGTTTTTACAATTCTTATAGACTGCACGAATTGCTGAAAAATGCATTCGTATAGACTCTATGAGAATAAAGGATAGACTCTATATATTCACCATGTTTGACTAGATGGGCCTTTTGCTTTACTTGGAGCATAGTTTATTGCCTTCACAATGCTTATAGAATACACCAATTATTGAAAATAAATTTATATATAGCTATTATGGATACACATGCAACTTAAACATGTTAGACTATATTTATAAAATATACCAATTATTATAAAAGGAGTATATCTGAACTTACCTATGTATGGATCCAGGAGTACGCGTGCACTTTTCCAAGAGTACATCTGCACTTTGAATAGATTCCAGGGTACACGTGCACTTACCAAATATGGCAGCACCGCCCCAGCAATATGAAGGATATCCGCTGAATACTGGGCAGCCACAGGCGTATGGAGGGCCTGGAGGAGCACCTATGCCAGCTCAACCAGGTATGTAGCTTTAAGATAGATATCCACGTGAGTACATGTGTTTTGATCCAGGAGTATAATTGGTTTACTATAAACGATAAAAATATCCGTTGAATACTGCAAAGCCCATTGTATATTATACTTGTATACAGTGTAGGGCCCTCGGCACCTACTAAAACAAGTTTAAGTCGATAAAGCTCTAAAACGTTTATTCATTCATCAAAATGAAACAGTATATTCCATAAGAAAGCTTACTTTTGTTTTCGAAGCGTAATTATTAGACTACACAATCATATTGCTAAATTATTATATCAAGCCTACGTAAAATAAAACGTTATTGTTTATAAATTAAAGTTTGTATGTGTATTGAATTGTAGATACTGTATATGTAGAAGTCTATTGTTTTGTATTGTTGGTAAATACATACCCTATGCTCTGTACTGTGACTACTGAATTAGTAATAGAAATTCTACGCACAATGTATGCATTGGTTTAAGTATAGAGTAGTAGAATATGTCTTGTGTACACATAGATTCTATAAAGGCATTCAATTTATAATAAAGCCCTCGTTTATTTACACTTCTATAGGATTCTACTCTATAGATTCTGAATGTTTTTTTTATGAACAGGCTGGATGGTGAAGCCTCAGGTTCCAAACTGCCCACCGGGACTGGAATATCTGACCCAAGTGGATCAACTTCTAGTCCATCAGTCCGTCGAATTGTTTGAAGGTAAAATCATCTAAAAGTTTGAAAGCTATAGTCTATGCGGGTGCGTTCAGAAGCGATGTTTAGTAATCGCCGCAAAAAAAATCAAATGAAATATATTAAGGGCCTGTTTACACGGGAGGCGACAAGGCGTGGCAAACGGCAATATACTTTTATTATCTTTATATGCTCCTGTCGATAGACTTATAAAGATCATATACGTATATTGTCGCTTGTCGCGCCTTGTCGTTTCCCGTGTGAACAGACCCTTAATCAGCGACAAAAATCAAATTGATTTGTTATATTTTTTTTTTATCGCTGCTATCTCAGAAATTTTCGCTCGAATCAGGGGCCATATGCATGAAAAATCTTACTTGTCTGAGTGCACTAACATTCTAAGTCAGTAGATTAAATCTTAATTCATGGCTAGATTTATGTAATCAAACAGTTAATATTTTAATTTTCAAATTGAGTTCAAGCTATTCAGAGTATTTCAATCAGAAATTCGATGTATTAACCGAGATAATGGTGTCGAACTTAGTATGTAGGTGCACTCAGACATGTAAGATTGTTCATGCATATGTGCCCGGAACGTACCATACTATTTACTGCTTTAGGGTGTGGTTACATTTGCTTTTTCAAACGTTAGGAATCTCTGAACACAAAATGTGTTTTTAGCATATTTTAAAGAATATTTGGACTTCTTGTTTAATTGTCTTTCTTATTTTGAATTTATCGCTTTGTATTTGAGGTCACAATTTTAGATGTCTCTGGTATGTACAAGTTTGATATAGACTTCTATGCTTTTATTCTTTTGTTATAGCGATAACCGATATCGAAACGAAGAACAAATACAAAGTGAAGAATTCTGCAGGACAACAAGTATATTTTGCTGCCGAAGGTATGACATATTTTATTAAAATATCTTAACAAATATGGACACAAAAATATGTTTAGACGGATCATATTCATTATGATCTTCAGTGTTTTTTTTCAGTTTTTCACTAACAAAATTATATCGGAAATGATAAAACCAAAGTTAAATGGGATACATACACTAAATATATATATATATGTTACATATACATGTACATGTACCATCGCCAAATGATAAAAACACATGAATATGTTATAAGGCATTTAATAACCAACAAATAAAAAATATCAACTTCATTTACAAAAGTAAATCTTTATCTTTATACTATCATTATTTTTATTTTTAAGAATCGGGTATCAGCACGCGGGAGATGTGTGAAACAACGATGAATTTAGTACAAAATAAAAAACTTTTAAAACATTATATCCGAGAATAATATATTTTTATTGTTTTATTTCTAACTTTTTTAAGAATCTGGTTTTTGCACGCGTCAAATATGTGGACCACGAAGAGGCTTCGAAATGCATATCGTCGACAACTTCGGTCAGGTAAAAACACCACTATTTAATTCTTATATAATAAAATGAAAAAAGTTAACTACGTATTCCTTGAACATCTAGCTAACATCAATTTGTCACATGTTTTATGTTTATAATATGCTTGTCTTTACCACACTGTGACCCCGTGAGAAAGATCAAATATACAATGTATTCCAAATAAATTTAAATAAAGGTTTCCTAATTTTGTAGTTTTTTTTTCAATGTGCCTTTTTTGGGAGCGCCCCTCTACGTCATGATGACGGATGGACGTCCTTCTTACGTCAGAATTCGTCCCCTTATTGTATGCAATGACGTTTTTAGACATCCACGACTTGATTACGTGCAAAAAAGGAACTCAAATACTTACATTTGTCTTTTCTCTTATAGGAAGTGATGCGAGTCACACGCCACTTCAAATGCTTCGCCGGGTGCTGTTGGTTTGCGTGTGCCGATTGTTGCGCATACGAAGTAGTCGTGGAGGCACCAGTTGGAACACCCATTGGATACGTACGCCAAAGGTATGAGAAGTGGAAAAATGGCAGTTCTGTACAAAATGGTCTTACATAGTGTAAACAAATGAGTTTGCGTGTCATACAAATCGTGGAAGGTACAGTTGGTACACCCATTGGATACGTACGTCAAAGGTATGATTCCATCTTTATACCCCCCCCCTCCTCATAATGCCCTTCTAACCCACCTCCCCCCCAC
>LQRL01021080.1:0-13497 GCA_001703475.1 Hydroides elegans
GTACGTTCAGATATCTGGGTGATCTCACAGAGCAAGTCTAACTCGAGAAAATGAAAGTCTCACAGTGATATCACTGTGAGATAACTGTGTTGACTGGGCAGGTAGCACGCACGTGTCATCGAAATAGGAAAAATACTGTGGTGAGTGTCAGATAAAATGCGTTGCTTGCGGCGGGTCGTGTAGCAGAGCCGGTCCTTTCGCCTAGAAAATGGAACAAAATATGATAAAATATATATTTAAGGTTTCTTTAAATGTACCATATATTTCTAGTATAGGAAATTCACAAGAATTTTTAGAGTATCCCCTTTAGCCCGTTAGAACAAATAGTCACTATGCGAGACAATGGAAATTTTATATTTCGGATCTGAGCAAATGAACTTTACTTTCTTTTATCAAACGATTAATAACGAAAACAATCTCATATTTTAATAAGAAGTTTTATTTTAAATATCACAATGAATTCGCTGCGGGAGACTTTCACAAATATCTTATCAATTATCTTATATACATTTTTGTATCTTACAATTCTAACAAAAAATGAAATCAAAACGTAACACAGCATCATGAATTAGATTAATTCAGCAATGCTCTCAATATAGCGAAAAATAAATTAAATGAACTGGCATCCTAGAAATACGCAGTATACTTTATTGTGTAGTAGTCATTTTGAATCAACGTCATAACTTTAAGCACAGAACTACATCTCGCGATTTTAGAATATGCCACTTACTAGCTAAAACCTGCTGAAAGGATGTGTGAAAAGAATCGCATTGTTCTCTGACATACGATTTTCCAAACAAAATATGTTTATCGTTAAGCTTTACTTCTTTCAACTCAAACATGGACAACATTATTTGCAAATGTAGTTTGCTAAAATGAACGCTGTGCGTATCCTTGTTAGTGCCTGTTCATATGAGAAGAGACAAGGCACGGTGTGCGGCAATATACTTCTATGTTCTTCAGGAGCATATAAAGAACATATAAGTATATTGCAGATTTATACGCGCCTTGTCGCTTTTCGTGTGAACAGGCCCTAACAACCTGTTAGAATTTAACAGCGCATTTAAACAGATAAAAAGTCGTATTCCTTGGAAAACGCAACAATGTAGCTATAAACATTCTTGACAAGACGCGATAAAAACGGCATTGCCAACACTTTACTCATATACAAATATCCACTAAGTCGATTCCATGCAAACTCGAGCACACACATGTAAAACACCTTTCTGAATTCGACTTTATCCTTCACAGTGTTGATCAACTCAGTATTCGATCCGAGAGACTCAAGTTCGTTGATGAATATTTGCCGATACATTTCCATGTATTCATCCCATAATTCAGCTGAGCTTCCATCGGGTAAAACGAAAGCTATGAATTCTGCAATGTCGTGTTGTGGAGGCATTATTCGCGCCATTTCCCAGTCGAACACACATAGACGATTCTGATCGGGTTTCGGATGTTTCCGTAGACATAGGTTGCGAACGTTGAAATCGTTGTGGACGAATGTAGTCGGTGAAGCAAACAAAATAGCGAATACTGAATCAATATTGTCAAGGGATTTCTCTAGTACTTGTGAGGCGCCTTCATTCAGCAAGGAACCATGATGTGTTTCGATGTATTTATATATACATTTGAAAGCGGAACGCATTGCAGTATTGTCATAATCTTCACGTAGGTTGATACCCCGTAACTCTCTCCTGACGTCATCAGGAATGGAATCAATGTTACCATAATATAAGGCGTGCAATGGTGCTATTCCCTTGAATGTGTCCTCTATGTCTGTTTTATTCCATCCTGATATATCCGCAGCTGTATCCAGATGCGTGAATCCGTCACCACGTAGATCTTCCATAGCAACCAAATAAATATCCCGCTCAATATCCTTTATAGTTTGCAATGTCAACGGCTGAATAGCTTTCCATTTTGGGTGCTGAACGCGAACGCAGGCAAGTTCCCGGTTTTCGCTACCTATGGAACTGTCAAAGAAATCCCGGAAATGGTATGCTATATCGTCATCACCCATGGTTACCATCTGATCGTTCAACGCATACCATTGCTGGCGACCTTGGATTTTGACCTTAAGAATGATACGTATCATCTTTTCTTCTGAGATTTGAATGCCTTTTATGCGATATTTTAGGGAAAACGCACGAAATCCTATGACACGTTCGTTGTTGTCATTAGATTGTTTGCTCATTCGCGAAATATGTCCCGTCTCATCCGAAAACGGAATTTCTTCGTGGTCCATATATTCTGCATCTTCGGATATATTTTTGATGATTTTTCGAAAGAGGGCTTCATTTAAATCGGCCTCAAATAATCCTTTTGGTGTATTCGAAGACATTATTTGTCAATAAAGGAATGTTTTACTTGATACGATTTCTCCATGTAATTGAATATATAACTTCATAAATTTGAAGAGAATGTATGCATATAAATATGCATGTAAGATTGATAAATCAACAGGAGTACCCAGCGATTTATTCGGTGAAATATCTATTCGGCTGAGAAATCTTTTTTGCTGGCATTTTCACAGAATAAAATAAATATGAAAATGTCCTTTTTGTTTTATTTCAAGAAATAAGGTCGATAGAATGCAATGATTACACGAAATAAACTCAGTTTTGAAGAAATTATGGCTAAAATATGAGAATATTCTAGTTTTGGTGGACTTTCAGAGGGGCGTGGATCATTCGAGAGTAGCTATTCTTGCTGGTAACGTTTTGCTGGCAACACTTTTTGGGCTTTCCTGGCTGGCAAACAAGGAATATAGTTTTTACTTAAAGGAATAATATTTCACCACTTTAAGCTGCAAATTAATTCTTTTCATAACAAATAAGTAATATTAGACAAATTTCTAAAAATCTCTCGTTTGGTACTCCTGAATCAAGGCCATTAGTGATAAGTTTATCTATTCAAGATTGTGACCATCAAGTAGAGATAAACGTTAATAAAAACGAAGCTAAGCGGAAACATTCAAGAGTTAAGAGTTATAGGCTCTATAGGATATGAGCATTTATATTTTAAAAAATAAAAACGAAAAATTAGCTCGAGTTCGTAAATTACAGAAGATTGAGCTGGAAATTCGACTTCATAGTTTTTTCTTTAAAATGCCAATTGATTTTATCCACTGCTTATAAGGATATTATCGTATGCCAATATATATGTCCTGCAGGTGGAGATGGGTTCAAGGCAGTATAAATACTTAAGTGGCGTACAGCTCCTATCGGTCCTACATCTCTTTAGGGGGATGTGCACATTAAACGAAAATTCATATTAAGTTATTTCCACGTGAACACGCTATAGGAATTTTTGAAAATATAAAAATTGACTATCTTAAAACGTAGGCCACTCCCATACCTGTTTGTATGTCTGGTATGTGATATGTGGGAATAACAGGTGCTCTTTGCGTCACAGGACGTCGCGCCTTTGTTGTAGAATCTTCATCTAAAATTCAAGCACGCAATAATCGAGTTAACAAGGTTCGGAAACACGTTGGAATATACATATGAATTCAATTCGACATCGAGCCAGTTGAGAAAATTCAGTTGAGAAACTGGTTGCGCAGTATTAATTGAAGGGCTCCGTGCAACATTGTTTTAAGTCTGAAATTGACGAGAAAAGAGGCCTTGAATGTTTTTAAATTGCTCATTTATATAAGGATCGGCAAGTGGCCAAGGAAAGATATTTTTATGATCACATTGATTTAGCACTATTCAAATATATAAGATCTAATATACATATTCCAAACATGGGTCTAGAATCACATGACGCTTTGCAATACATTTTGCCGAAACATGTTAAGTCGACTTGACACATTGTTGCACAGAGACCTTCAACTGTTTTCATGCGCGTTGCACAAATTACAATAAACACATCGCAATAGCAATAGACTGCTTCGCAAAGGTCGTTCCGAAATCTTCAATATACAAATTGACAACAATATTTAACGGGGTGCCACATACGTGAACACATAGAACTATAATGTGTCATGACTGTTTCTTTCATGAATCATATAAGAATCATGTTAACGTTGAATAGTACATATTGTTCATGATTGATATTGGCCTCAATACCTTTAAAACTTACTTTGAAAGAGATACATCGAATCTGATGCAATGCCGAGTCGGTTTGAAGCCTCACACGTATATTTGCCGAAATCCGACTCTTGCAAGCGACTTATCCGTAAACTCATTGTCACCTCACTTGTATCTCTGTAACAAAATATAGTTTTTAATTGATAAACCTTCATAGATCTATTTTAAGCTCTGATGATCATTATATTGAATATTGAATATTATATCGTAACATATATGATCATTATATTGAATATTGAATATTATATCGTAACAAATATCTCTGTTGAAGAGTCACAGGAATAAAATGTGGAAATATATGATTATAATTGTTTACAAACTGAAGTTCCTTTACCGTGTATATAATTCGATATTATGTCGTCCCGATGAATATCCCCTGGTCAGGTAAGCGCCTTCGAACTTCCATTGATAATCACCCTTTGGGTAGGCAGAAATAGTGCACTCCAATATGGTCTCCTTGCCCAAGGACTGCCACTGCTCTCTGTTTAGCATGTGCACTTCCGGGGGAACTAGCAATAATAACAACGTTAACAATATGAGCAAAATATAATCATAATATAAATGCTTAACTATTTCTAAGCAAGTTTAATGCGGAAGTTAGTCGATGTGACAATGTGGTAAAACGTTTTATGCATACATCTGATACATGGAGTATACGCATTTGGCGTCGAATGAATGAAGGTATACACAATTGGATAATAATATATTGACATATGAATTAGATTTTTTTTAAAATGGATGGTTAAATTATTTAAGGGATAAAGTACAAAAATCGACATATCTAAATGAAAATATGTAATTTAATCTTTATATTGAAATGCAATTTACAAACAAAATGAACCACCATTTGACTCACATTCCACAATGACTTCCATCTTTCGACTGACTGAAGGGGGAACGTTATTGCTCACACGGCATTCGTACAGATCAGCGCAATATCGGGTGATGTTTTCCATAATGACTGTCGGGCCTGTGTCTCCGAGTCCTAGGAATAACATAAATTGGAATATTTCATTAAACATTTATATCATATTTGTAAAATCCTAAATAAACATTTACGAATTTAATCCGGTTCACCATCTTCTTAGTGGCAACAATAACAAAAATTATACAATTTATTGATTTATCAAAGTGAGCCAAATATCGCTAAGGTGTGAAATCATTATGACGTGTGAAACATGTCGCAAAGACTAGTGTTTTCATGATACGGAAAATCCTCAGAAAATGTGATGACTCCAGTGTGACTTGCGCCGTTTAACATGTATATACGGGGATCAATAAAACAATGCATATGTAACAATAACATAAATTCAATATACTTACTTTCCCATTCTGACGACTGACTAACCGGACTCCTATGCCACGTGACCGTCGGATGGGGATTCCCTTCGACGTCACAGGTCAGCCGCACGGTGTCCCCCTCTCGTGCGATGACGTCATGGCTTGAGGTCTCGTCTATGATGCGTGGTGGAACTGGAAGAGGCGTTGAAATAGGAAGTTAACTTGATAAATTACATAACATACAACTAAAAAGGAATAAATACAAAGTCAGACGCGGATTTTGAGGGGGCGCACCCGGGGCACACCCCCTGTTCACCTTTATATGTAAGACAAAAAAAAATGCGCCCCCGGTTCACTATCTATAAAATAAGGTATTGTGCTTTTATAATATATAAGTGAAAATACAACTGTTAAAATTAGTTTGTTCTAGCTAGAGAAAACAATCGAAGCTGCTGGATGGATGAAAACAAACTTAGTGTAGAAAAAACTTTGTTTTGAGGAACGGTTGTGACGTCCTGTTCTAGGATTTGCATGTTTTCCAAGAAACATGCTCAGATGCAATTAAAGGTATATGTTCCTTCTGCGGAAGCGGTTCAGAGCAGGTGGCTTTCAGTTTCATTTTAAAAGACATAATGCTGTCTCGACCGCAGTAGAAGATACATTGTCGTTACGCTACAAGCATTATATTGATATTGAAATGTCCCGAATTGCAATTTGCCAAGAGTGATGAAACCAAAACAACTTTTACTTAAGCGCTTATAACGTAAAACAATATAATTTATTTCAGGAAAAATATTTGATAACCAAATAGTAAAATACACATTATGCGTAAAGTGTGACGTGGCGTTATTGTTCCAGTTGAAAACTATGCAAGTACAAATCTTCAAATGCTGTTACATAATATATTTCTTATGTCGCAAAAGGCGAAATAAGTATTTTACATTAATATAAATAATTAACAAATTAGCTAAGGTCTAAGGCCGCGTTTCCTTGACAAATGCCAAAAACTCAAATCAGGGGCTAAACTGAAAGATTTATATAAAAAAACATCACAGTTTTTATTTATATGTTTAACATAAATATTTTAGCGTGAACGCGGCTTAACGTAGGTACGTAAAATAGTTTTTGACTGATTTGATGCCATAGTCAATCAGTCAACCACAAATCATGCAAAAATCCCATGACCTTCCCATTTTTACATTTGTTTTAAGCCACATTACCACCTTGGTGCCACAGAGACGGTTAGTGGATCAATTACATAACCATCTCCAAATAGACCTGTTTTTTTTCTGAATATTTTGACGTTCATTAACTGTCAGATCCCAAATGTAATGGTAATTGTTCATGTACTCATATTTTTGCATGCAACGAAATGATCGAATTAGTTTATGAGAATGTGATTTAGTCATCATGGAAAGTGAATAATTGAGAGCGGGGTTAGGCCTGTCCCATTCACGAATTAACTTGAAAAGCTTTTTACATACTTAATCAAAAACAAGTTAATAAGTTCAGAAATTGCAATTTAAAATAGATGAATCCAATATGGTTATAACAAAGACACCAAATCATGATATTCATTATATTTGCAATTGATATTTTCGCAACAACGAATGCATCAGTCAAATTAAGACGATAATATACATAGATCGAAATTCGACCGAACTGTTTCCATGTCACATTTAACTTAATTAAAAATATTATTAGTATTAATTGGTGGATGGTTTACGCAATAATCAAGCATTAACTATAAATATATTTTTAAACCCCAACATGTTCCTGTTTTGCATGGTATTCTTTATGTTTTTGACAAAATCTTCTCTTTTTTTATATTTTAGACAAAGATTTCTAAAAAAAATCAAACTCCATTAAAGTGGAATCCAATAGACGCAAGTTTATCCCCCGAGAGATCGGTGCATATTAATGAAACGAATTTTCTTGCACCAGTGCCTCATTGCCCTAATCTTCTTTTAGCCAAAAACACTTTTAGCGGTTAAAAGCCCCAACCTCAGATTCCGTTGCATAATTCATGTAGGGAAGCCTTGGCCATTAGTTAAAACACTTGATAGAAAATATTGTCAATACTTCGAAAATGATATCCCAAGGGGTCGGGACGTGACCATAAACGCGGAAGAATATTTCTGGTAGGCACTCATGCGTACAAAATGCATACTCAGCTTACATAAAGACGCGCACGATTGTTTTGCCCTAAAGTGCTGATTATAATACATGTACGTTTTCATTTAGGTTTGCGTTTGAAATTGCGCATCTGTTTGCGTTCTGATTGCATGGGCATCATCATGCCATATCCGTTTTACTCTGCTGTATTTGTACGTGATTTTAACTTTCAAACCCCATAGATAGCGCAAGCATGAAGCACAAGCGAGTGTGGAGACATCACTTCATTCGTTTATTCTATAGCGCTATTAAACTGATATACAGCTTTTTTGTATTAGCTTTATATCAAACAAACAAATACTGCTAGTTTATTGTTTTTAGTACTGATTGAATTTCCCAAACATAGTTTTGTTCTAAAAATAATACAACTTACCCTTCAAATGAAATTCGACGTTTGCCGAAACAAATTCACTAATCAATATGATAATCACCAATGCGATCATTATTCCTCTAAATAACAATATGAATAACTGATGATTGAGCATTATTAGAGTTTTAAATGAATATTTAAATTTATATTTTATCCTGATTATTTTGGCTAATATTCCTTTGTAAACTATTCTTATTCATTTCAATTTGATGCATTTGATTACTTCGTGACGACTGTCGTCTAGAGACATGGACACTTCGAATCGTTGGCGAAAAGACGCGATGTTGTTCTTTTGTTGAGAAATTCATATCGAGGCAACTGAGAAATCTTATGCTATAGTTATAGATGGGCCATTAAGAAACTTAAGGAGGAGCTCTAATGAAATTTTCATTGCGGCCAAATGGCATTGGGACTCTAAAATATCTCCGCTCGTCGTCTAAGTAGGAAGACTTCATTCAGACCTCATTTGACGTCATGAAGACGAGTAAATGGTATTGCGATGCTTCACTTGATCAATACGTGGACATGTTACTTATCCGTTTTTGATAGAATTCAAAACCGTCGTCATGTTATTGAGAGGATTTGATGGATCTTTAGATACATATCAGAGCCATGCTGGAGAATTGTTTGACTATAAAATCATTTTTGTGCAAAACCGTAAAAATTATTGTGATAATTGTGTGACCAATGCAGCTTATCTCCAGAAGTCACAAGGACAGCACAACTAGCTTGAAATTTTTGAGCAAAAATCTATATGATGTTTGAGGAGTGTCATCCGTTTATTAATTAGTGTTAATACCATTAAAGTCGGATTGTTCTTTGTAATGTTGACTGGGATTTTGAATATGTTGTAAATAATATCCTATAAGGAAATTTTTTATTTTCATAAAATATGATTGATCATTTGATTATATGATTTGCGTTTTTATTCATCATTCAAGTCAAGTACAAGCTGCTTGGTGTAGGGAACATCGAATTCGAGATATCAATATCGTGCTACAGTGTAACTATCATAGACGTGAAATTATATTCAGGTTGAAAACCCGTTATGGAAAAGGTGGAAGGATGAGACATGTACTGGCATATGGTTTCATTCGTTGCCCGGATATGTCTTTGAGATTGTTTGCATGTCCTTCCGTTTCAGTCTCCGATTTGTTGCCTTTAAGAGCGAGATATATTTTTTACAGAAAGAGCATAGTCTTTCGTCATTAGAAGAACCCGAATCATTCAATTAGGAAACATACAAATTTCGCCATTAAACTTCAAGTGAAATTGGTATAGAAACCTAACCAACGCGGCTTTCGACTCTATGTGCGATAAAAATGCATGCGAGCTTTAAAAAGAAACGTAAGATTAAATGAGGGGAATTCAATTCATAGATCTAAAAATATCTCATCACAGAGATAATACATGTCATTAGACGTAAAACCAGTTAAGGCTAATAAACAGAAACATGTTATTTTTTAAATATAAAAAAAAACCAACATTTTACCGAAAGAGAACTAGTGTGGTCAGAGTTTGCCGGCGCAGCTTCCGAAAAAATGAGCGAGTGCGTCAATGTATAATATAGAAAACCTAAAGGGGTGCAACTGTCTTTTTTGTGATATATTAGAACTTAATCTCAAAAAAGGCAAACAAACAAGGCCCAAGCAAAACAATAATAATCTAAAGTCATTGCATCACAAACAAATTACAGACACCACCCACCTCTCACATAGAGCGTGATCACTTTATGCCTTGGCACTTGCGTATTAACCATGCACAAGTATCGCCCTTCGTCCGCTGCCTCCACGTCCGTAATCTGCAGGTTCCACTCCGGATCCGTCGGACGGATCACGTTAAATCGTCCGTCGTCGATTTTGCGCATATCTTGCATGGTCAGAAGGGTGTTCCATCTGGAGCCGTCGGGAGCGCGCTCCTCTTTCTGCCAGACCACCTGTGGAATGGAATCAATTGGTTTGTTTTGAGGAATATGATATGGTTTATGCATGTTTTGGATATGATGATCGCTAAAGAAGGGAGAGAGGAAGGGTTGCTTAACATTATGCTTAGAAAATGTGTCCTTGTGTGACTGTGTGATATGTTCTCAATTAATGAAAAACTCGAATATTGTTTAATTATCCGAGTTAATTCACATGATATATAAATTTAACCATGTTCAATTATTGCCATTATTATCTCAACACACTGACTTAACATGATATTTTTTCAGAAGCATTCGGTGCCACTAAAACTGTTAACCTATTTTCTCAGACTTTGAACATATAAACAAATGCAAAGTAAATTGCTTAGATTATCTAATAAAGTTAACTTTTAATCCAAATATGTTCAAATCATTGAATTACCATCGGCCAATATATATTATCAAGTCTGATGTTGTCCAGACGAATGAATTGTCTAAAATTCGAAAAAATCCTTTAAGATGGATTTGTTCTCCAGAATCGGAGGTTAGACTTTTTACAGTTACCTTAAAATTTGAGAAGAGTGATCTATGTTGTTTGCTCAGAAAAAACAACAATTTCAAATATTTTTGTGCGTTTTCTAAATCAGATCATATATACATGTGTAAGTGTATATTGTAACCTGCCTCTATGTTAAAGGGTTGCTTAATCAATTGAATCCGATTCCCCGAAGTTACTAATATTATGTTTTTAACTCCAGTAAAAAAAGGTAATTTGAACGGAGGCTTTATCAACCCCACAATTTAAGTTTTGCAGTTTTCCAGACATAGCGTCATCTAGAACTGTAGCACTTTTTCTGTTGTTGCTAGTCTTAATTGGTGAGCGCCTGGCGGCGTTTTTTGTGTTAATTTAGTGAAGGTCTTTAATGAGATAGGTTTGAAAAGCGTAGCAAAAGACCAAAGATCACAGAGAATGGTAAGTGTTATCAAGGGACGCCATAGATTGAGGAATTCCATACGGACAAAGGTCTTTATCACAAAATCCAAGGCAATTTATACAAAGGCTAAAATTAAAGTCAAACCCATATAGACTATATGTATCTAAGCGAAATCATTGGTTTGTAACTCATCTTATTTCATTTAGTTGATCGTGACGTTTGCTGTTCGAAATGTGTAATTAATTATTTGATATGTCTGCAAACATGTTTTATATCCTGGAAATATAATATCTAAAATATAAGTGTTTTATCTAATTAGAACAAAACATGTGTAAGTGATATTATGTATTAATTTTTAGTAACTTGTCTTCTTATTTTTTAATATATACTTATTTTTACTTAAAAATCTCCGTAAAAACATAATTTTCAACTATTTTTCTTGCTACATTTCCAGGGCGAAAATTGCCGATAAAGGTGTGTTGAAAGTCTTATAACTCAGTATGCATAGCTTAAGGTTATAATCAGGATAAGCAATACAAGGGATTACCATGAAAACAAATTGAATGACACTCATATCCATGTATATAGTTTCCACCAAAGATATATTTCAGTAACATTCAGTGCCCTATTTCATAAGATGAGTATATGTACAGTATGTATATTGATATACATTCATCCAAATAAAATTCTTCCTTCCTCATTTCCCGGGAGGTACTTTCCAATCTTCTCGTCGTATTTCTTTTCAACTGATCCTGTTTTTTTTCACTTTACATCTTCTTGTCTAAATTCGAAGTGTTACTCACCATGCGCGTTCCGAGGTCTTCGATGCCGCATTGTAGCTGGGCTGTGCTGCCTGCCACCACGGTGATGTTGGAGCTGGTCGAATCGAACACAGGCTCGCTGCCCACCACTAAAATAAAATTGCAAGGAAATATTTACCGAGTGTCATTCTTGGTTAACGAAATGGGTACGAGAATGACATATAATAAATGAATTAAGAAAAAAAATAAACAATTTGTACAATTCATCTCCAAAAACACTACTTTAAAATGGTAGAACAATGCATGTTTATGAATGTTTATGCATGTTTATGAATTTCAAATGCATTTATAAACCTCTTTAAAACTGTCGTTTGTATTTCTTCATTTACTGATTCGCCTTTATTATCATAGCAAAATTTAAGATACGTGACCCAGATATCTAAAATAAAGAAAAAATATATTTCACCCAAAGCAGCTGCAGCAACAACCCATGCAAACCAGAATGGTCACACTATTATACAAAAGTAGTAGCAAAAAAGGTCAAAACCAAAAACTAGCTTTCCTACGATATAGAACCAGCCCCCTTACTCAACACCAAGGGCAGCACGGATCAAGTAGCAAAAATACTGAATAATTACCTTCTTGAGCGCGTAAACGATATCATTAGCTCCAAGCAATTTATTACAGTCCCGATCAGTAAGACATTAAGTGTCGTCATCATAAAGACGTTGTAACAAGTCATATGTCCGCTAAATTCGTCGCTTACGTTAGAACAAGATCCAGATCAGATCTCGACCACACTGTTCGATTTACTTTGTCGCATATGTCAGAAGAATTTGGTCAAACGTCACTTTTTAAATTTTGAACCACTACTTCGGCTATGCCACGACGTTGAATAACACCAGAGTAACACTGAGTAACAGTTTGACGTCGCGAAATATCTTGCAATAACTTGGTCAGAAGGGATGAGTCGCTCAAGATGCCATATTGACACTTTTCCAAATAATTTAGCGAAGGGTCAAAATTCACTCCGGTTCTTTCGTGATATTTTCAAATTATAACTACGGATGTAACGAAATGTACGTCATGTGGAAACACGTGATCAATATGATTATAACATAATATCCCAATCCCTGTTCATGTCTTCAATGCATAACATTAGCTCTTTTTGAGTTTTAAAAGCTTTCGTTATACTAAAATAGGAATTATAGTACATTTCAAACGCATGCAGAGGTTTTGTTCAAATGAAAAACACAAAAATGACAAAACCGACATTGAACGAATTAAACAATAAGATATAGGGAGCGTAGGGTGATACATAATAACGATAGATTAAATTACATCTGATTTATGATGCGTTATTATATTTAAACATATTTTTGTCGAAATTTATCGGCTTAAGGATTATGTTGCATCATTTGAGTCTAAATGTATTGAGTTTTTAATATATGTAAACCTTTGAAATGAAATCATAGAAATATAGTTGATATGTAGCTTAATTAGTCGTGTTGCGGTTATTTTGATGCGTATAATATATAGGTCCTTTTCAGAAAGCTAAAGTTGCAGTTATAATGATGATATGAAACACACCCACTTTTCTCAATTACATGAATAATTTACACATTTTTAACACTCAAGGAAGTAAATCGTGTTGAAAATCTTATTTCATATTTACTCCCACGCAAATCACATACATGTATAATGCTCTAAAAACTACCTGTTAGTTTTATATGTTTATCTAAAGATTATATTCTAATAGAAATCCGACCAAGTATCGTGCTTTATCCTTGGATGAAGGACCTTTTCGCGAAGATTTTGATATCTATTAGATAATCAAAAGACCAAACTAAAAAACATGTAGGTAGCGGGCTAATTCCGGGATAATCTCGGGCACCAGCGTCCCACCTGGTGTGCAGCTAGCCTCACCGGAAATCTTCCTTGCCCAAAATTGGGGGTTGGCTGGGACGGGAACACG
>LQRL01021097.1:0-37012 GCA_001703475.1 Hydroides elegans
AGAAAACCATTTACGCGAAAAGGATCCTTTATCAGAGGATAAAGCACGATACTTGGGAGGATTTCTTAGTAGAATATCATAAGACTTTAGGATAAACACACAGAACATAGCATTAAACATACCCATGAGAGGACTTATGACGCTATATCTGTGCAAAAATTAGTTTTACGAACACGAGGTTAGATTTTCGTACGTATTCTTAACATATTCACGTAGACGATGTAGATAACTTTTCGAGGTTTTAGAACTAGGAATCTTGTGATGAAATGTCGTATAATATAAATTAATTTACAAAAAAGTATTGTTTCTGTATGGGGGCGGGGGTTTTTAAAAGATAACTTTAGAATTCTTCATTCCGTCCTTCTACATATTTCTAATAATAGAATGAATTAGTTCTGAATATGTTTTGAATAAATATTATGTTTATTTTAACGTATTCATATAAAATAAGTTACACTATTCAAATCAGTATCAAGTTACCTGCGATATCCCAAACAACAATCCTTTTAAAATGAGTAAAATCCATAACAATTCCAATAAAGAATGTCCCGTTTTATTATTAATATTAAGTATTATTTTGTTATGACATGTATATTGATACACCAACATTGACTTATTATTGCCTATGGGTTACCATGCAGGTTGTAAAAGCGGGCAACCCCTGACCAGATAATGGACTCATTATTTACTCATATACTAAACTTGCGTATTATAAGTGGTAGACGAAACCTCAAATCCTATTTGTCAACATTTGCAACAGATAAAAACCGTTTGCAACTCAAACAAATATACATCCGTAGCGATGCTTAAGCACAACAACATGATTATAGAGATCATCAACTTGATTGCAAAACAAAATCACAATTAAACCATAATATTGAGAAAAACATGTTTCATCAACCAAATGCCCATTCCACCTCTAAACACGTGGTCGAAAATCTATACCTCGTAAAATTACGTACGTAAATTTATAGCATTAATTTTACGTACGTCTAACGTAGGTAATGCGATCGTCAAACGATCGTTGGAACCTCGTTAAATTACGTACGTAAAGTTAATATTAATTTTACGTACGTATAACGTGGGGCATACCCTCGTTAAACGATCTTACACCCCACGTGTGTGATTTTATTTTTTGCACAGATATAGCGTCATAAGGACTCCTCGCACTTATTTCTGTCTCGCAGATGGTCTATTAACCTTTGACACACCCTGCTTTTGACCGTATCACTAATATTCCTCCCCTTAACAAGCTCATAGACGCCCATCCACACTCCTCAAAGGAATCCTCCATATTGATTCAAGATTTTAAGGGAACGGATGACAGATATTTTAATATGATAGATAAGTTTTAATGGGAAATGGAATTGTTATTTGGGCTTTTTGATCGGTTACATCTCATGAACAAGCTGAGTGTAACCAAACAAATCATTAGTAGAAGTCCCCTGTGTATTATTTTACTAATAATATTGCCTTTGCCTTAAAAATACGAGTATTACTAACTTTTCAAAACTCATATTCAACTTTGCTAAAAATGAATCATAATTTATTAATAATTAATGTACGATAATTTTAGATAAATGCATCAAACAGTAATTAGGAGCTAGGCGCAATTCACTGACCAATTACATGTATAATACATGATTTTGTAAATAAAACCAAAAAGTAACAAAGTCATATTGAGATGCGAACTCATAAACCCAACCGGGAATGTACATTCTGACTTCGTCGCAAAAGTACGTTAATCATAAATACCACTTTTGCCCTTTGCATTAACATTAGATTAATCGAGATGTTGTCCAACGTAATTTCGATGTGACGATGATACAGCGTTAGCCTGAAAAAAGCTTGGACAACTTTCGTATATGACCAGATGTCAACGTCAATTCTACATCACTTGACGTCTACCGATTGGGAAAGGATTACGAGATGTCAGAAAACGGAGGCAGGGGTCTCATGAGGTCATTGACTTTTAAATGGCCAGAAACCAGTTGTCTTTATTTACTCTGTGCATGAACACAATACATCGAGATCATTCTTATTCAAATCTCGCTGTAATCGAACAATAAGATAAACGATTTCGCAAAAGAATAAAGACAGAATAATCATGCAATTAGGATAATTATTCATCCATTTTCATCATTGGGGTAATGTGGGAGAAACAAAAATAAATTCGACCAAAAACCCGGACGCTCATGCATTTCAAATGCCATCGGCTTATTGATGTCGAATTTGGTCAAAAGAATGTTGCATGAGGATTTAATATCGAAGGTTAAAATGAGTTTTTGATACAAAGGGTTTAAAATTCTAAAAGCCCTTCTGTCCTGTTGAACATGTGGCAGCTAATGATTCGAAGTGAAGTGACAGAGAGATGAGCCATATTAAATATAGTTGCAAATAATGTCTTGAAACAAATGAGCCAAATCGAACGGTTACTCATCTCAATTAACAGATTGGCAGGTCTCACCGTAAATACATATTTCACATTTATAAGCAGGTTAAGCAGGTAAGATACAATACGTAGAAGGCTTGATTTTACAATAGACGTCTATTGATTTTTCCGCTTTCAGGATGCATAATATTTCGCTTCAATAACCATAATTTACATGATGTTTAGATATCACCAAATTATAGAACTGAAAAATTATCAAGCATTTTATAAGGGCTTTTTATCGAACTGTTATTTGGTTGAAACAAATATTCATATTTATCATTTTCATTTCATTTATATTTACAGCTTCAAATTTCAAAAGTTTTTTAAGAGTCCTCTATATCTATAGCCACAGTTCCCTTGTTATGAGGAATTTACATGCATAATTTAACAAAATATTCAATATACACAAAATGACATAAATTCTTTTCGGAAATAAGATGATGACGCTGCATGAAAATATCGTTTAATATATAAGATGTGTATCAACTAACAAAATCAAAATATATTTTTAGAAATGAACATTCACCGGATTCTAACCAAATTGGCTGTAGTGCCAGTAACTCCATACCCTTACTTTACTCGATCCATCAAAATCTACCAAGCATGCCTCACTTTGTAAAGGGCCTTAGTGATCTGTGAAGACATTAGAGAGCTGGCGAGAAATTGCGAGAAAACGCGTGACAAGTGCGTCAAGACAATGCGGCTCATTTCACGCTGCAATTACGCGCAAACGCCGAAGCAAATTAGAAGCGCATTAAACTGATCGAGACGCGTCCATATTTTTTTGTGTTTTTGTGTGTCTGATTTACGTGCCATGTGTAGCTTGAAAATATTTTATTATTCTATAGCTTGCATTGAAATAAAACTGGCAATAAATTTGTTACAATTGCTTGTTAACACTAACTACCAGCGTTTGCGTATGTACATGTGGAAAACGTAATATTTCTTTCATGGCATAAATGTTTTTTTGTTGTTTTTTTTTCAAATCTTAGGTTTTAACCAAGCACCAAATAAATATGCTTTGAAAAACTATCAGAAAAATATAATTGTTACCATCAAAAGCTTTTCTTTGAATAATTGATTCTACCCGAAAATACCTTGTAATTTTCTTTAATTCGCTAAAAACAAATTTCAAGGGACCAAAAAGGGTTTTCTCATTACATGTTGCCAGCGACACAAGATCAATAAAATTATGCACTCGTGGATATCTTATAACGTGCTTTTGTATGTTGAAAACGATGTAAGAAAATTGCAAGAATGCAATAATGTACTCCTTAAATTATCAATACTTTTTTTACACATTTTAAGGTTGCCCATTATAAAACACCGGGAGGGGCAAAGTACAATAGATTTGAACCGATCAGAAATAGCTTGACTCTTTGTAAAGTGTCTTTGTTTCACAATGACATCAAAACATGCCGCATGTCAACGACCAACGTCGACCTATCTGGTGTAATCCTTGAAATTTGGACCCTTTCACTCCGTCTGTCATTGTGATAAGCGAAAGACATAACTTTCACTCATAAATATTATAGGAAAATGTTTTTATTGACCTGTCAACATAGGGTCTTCGTTTTTATATAACTTTGTTGGAAATATTTAAACAATTTGTAACAGCAAAGATAATACCTTTTTTTCAACCATGCTTTCTTATTCATTATAAATATAGAATAAAAGACATGCTGTATCTAATCGTATCTTGCACATGAACTTATTGGTATCCGCCCAAAAAGTCTCCGGCCAAAAAGTTTCCGGCCATAAAGTCTCCAAAAGTGACATGATGTGCCATAAAGTTTCAAGCGAAAAGTCTGTTATGCCTAAGATGTACTTATTAATGAACGAGATATATTTATTAATAAGCAAGTAGATATCTAAAGATGCCCTCATTTCTAAAAATTAATAAGCTCATTGTTAAGTTTGGAGACTTTTTCGCTGGAAACTATTTGGCACATCATGCCACTTTTGGAGACTTTATGGCCGGAAACTTTTTGGCCGGAGACTTGTTGACCCGGATTCAAACTTATTTGTTTACAAAGTTTAAAAAACGAATGATGTTGGTGCTGAGGAATTGAAATAATCGAATGAATTAATCCGTAAAAGCTCATTTTTCGAATGATTTTAATGTATAAAATGTGTTATCCGTCTAAAAATTTCGTCCGCTAGAATGGAGGGATAATGCGCCGGAGCGGGGGTGAGAGTTTGGCGGCCTGGAATCGTAACCAACGTTCATTTATAAAAAAAAAGGAAATGTAATCCGCTGCAGTTGATTTAGGTTTGCTTTCTTCAAAATGCTTCCAAAATCATTTAACCTCTCATGACGAAGCAACCAGTTTTTCACTCTCGACCTAAGGCAGAGGATGTATTTTAGAGATAAGATACCCACTACCAATTGAGAAACATACAATAAAAATCTTTCTTAGTATATATAATTTATTTTAATGATTCGATTTTACCTTACTTGTTTTAAAACATCCGGAACATTATTTTCATCAAAACGAAAGAAACATTGAAAGCCAAATGATAGACAATCGTGGAAATGCGACGCCTTTATCGACAAAGTCGCCTTTTTGAAAGGTGTGGCAAGTCAGGCCTGACAAGCTGGAGGTATGACCACTGTTCAATCATATGCCATTCCTGGATTCATGGTTTGATGTTGTGAAGTATGAACATAATTTTCACGAGAATGTATACATAATTGGCACAAGTGTTTTATTGGAATTAAATCAATGGTTTATGCCTGGGGCTAGAATGTATCGGGGTAATGTTCTTATCTAATCGATCAGCCTAATCCCAGTCACCGGTAAATCCTTATCCACAACTTTGCCATTCAACATCACATCATACTGAACTTATAAAACGTTGTTAAGAAATTATGTTGAAGTTTTCGGTCACGAGCCATCTTCAAAAATGCCCATACATGTACACAATTACATTATTAAAGGCTAAAACATGTGATGTTGCAAGCCTTTTTTTAATTTATCAAGAAATTATATTATTATTATCAAAATGCGTATCAAGAAAGAGTAATATAACAGAGCACAAAAAAAAACTCTAATATAATCCATCCACGTCCCGAGAATCACTCTAAAACATCGGTGCGACAACATCGAGCGGAGAAACTTTGACCAGACCACAATGATAACGGCAAGAGAGACATGGGTCCAAAGTCGAAAGGGACTCCGCCGCCGAGAGTGCTTTGAGAGCTCATGACGTTATCACATACACTGAATAGTTACAATTCAAATTCACGTTTGATATGTTATATTTTGTATAAGAACAATATTTTGTATAGTATAATTTGATATCTTATATAATAAAATTAAATGGAAATTAAGAGGAGGCTTGCGATATGTGCATAATGACCAAATGGATAGTTGAAAGACACAATTATTCAAAATAGTATCCAGATATCGAGGTATGTCCAGCGCTTTGGGTGGATCAAGTGACCAGGTGCAGTTTGGGTGACGGCAGAGCTATCCATATCCTAAACTTTTGATTCATAACCAAATTTAAATATGAATAGTGGAAATGGATTCTGGATAAAGCAAATATTGGAGATATGGTTTTAATGCTGGTTTTAGTGATAAAATGTGTTCAGGGCATTCCCATATCACACAGGTCACATTGTACATACATGTATGTCCGGTGGGCCAATACGAAACGGCTTTTTTATATAGATATTGATTAACATAGTTTTTATGGGCATTTGATGTAAACTTATCAGTTATTAGAATATATTCTCCTTGTCGGAAATCTTAATTTGTTTTGGGATGCGGGGACGTTATAATGTACTTTGAACAATTTTAGAAAATCTTACTCTTACTCCCCTCATTGACAGGACTCTCACCCAAGCGGCAGTCATGTCGACGCCAAGCGATTCTCTTCGCGACTCGGCAGTCGCTCAACTACTATTGACTCGCTACACGCAACCACCTCGCACTTCGAGCAGCAGCGAAAAAGTAATGACACCCAGTTCCAGTAATGATGACATGGTGGTCCAATCGGATACGGCCATGGATTTGTCTGCTTCCGCTTCAAAAGTGGTGTCAACAACACAGATCGGAAGCGGTATGAACGAGCAGGTAAGAAAAATACGATGGCCGAAACGTGACAAACATAACACAATAAAATAAACCCAACGCAAAATAATTCACCCAACGCATAAAAATAAACGCAACACAAGAAAAGAAACACAACGCAAAATCATAAACCCAACACAAAAAAAAAGAAACACAACACAAAATAATAAACCCAACTCATAAAAATTGACGCCACACAATAAAATAAACCCAACGCAAAAAAGAAACGCAATACAAAATAATTAACACAACACACATAACAAAGACTCAACGCAAAATAATGAACCCAACACAAAAATAGACCCAACGCAAAATAATTAACACAACACAAAAAAGAAACGCAACACAAAATAATAAACCCAACGCATAAAAATGACGCCACACAATAAAATAAACCCAACGCAAAATAATTCACCCAACGCATAAAAATAAACGCAACACAAGAAAAGAAACACAACGCAAAATAATAAACCCACCACAAAAAAGGAAACGCAACACAAAATAATAAACCCAACTCATAAAAATTGACGCCACACAATAAAAAAAGCCCCAACGAAAAATAATAAACGCAACACGAAAAATAAACCTAATACAAAATAATTTACACAACACAAAATAAAACGCAACGCAAAATTATAAACCAAAAACAAAAGAAAGAAAAAATAAACCCAACGCAAAAAAGAAACGCAATACAAAATAATTAACGCAACACACATAACAAAGACTCAACGCAAAAATAATAAACCCAACACAAAAAATAGACCCAGCGCAAAATAATTCACAAAACACAAAAAAAAGAAACGCAACGCAAAATAATAAACCCAACACAAAAAAACACAACACAAAAAAAGAGATACAAAACAAGAAAAGAAACCCGACGCAAAATAATAAACGCAACACAAAATAATTAACGCAGCACAAAAAAGACCCAACGCAAAATAACAAAGGCAACACAAAAAATAAACCAAACGCAAAATATTTAACACAACACAAAAAACGCAACGCAAAATAATTAACTCAACACAAGAAAGAAACACAACACAAAAAAAGAACCCGACCCAAAATAATAAACGCAACACAAAATAATAAACGCAACATAAAAATAAACCCAACGCAAAAAAGAAACGCGATACAAAATAATTAACGCAGCACACAAAAAAACCCAACGCAAAATGATAAACCAAACACAAAAAATAAACCCAACGCAAAATGATGTTTATATATAAAGATATATGATTTTTGCATATTGTAATAATGGCTATCAATTATAAGCTTTGGTTTAGATATATATGTGCTGGAAAAATTTCTAACTTAATTCTCTAACATTTTCTAACTTATAGCTTCCTGTGTGTATACGTTTTTCTTCCGGAAGTGGGAACATTGCATAAATGTATATGTTATACGAGTTGTTAGAAATAAACCGTTATCATTCATTCTTTATCATTCATTCTTACATGGCTTTGAATACACTTCTGCTATACACCACAATACAAGGAACATGACCCATTACGGAACATTATAGCTAAATCGTTCAAACACATAAAGCTCATATGCGGAAAATCCAATATCAGTATAAGCAAACCGCATATACAAGCAACAGAAATACAATAGAATAAGTATCCACTTTCATATTTTTGAGTTTAACACAGAGTTTTACGGTTTCTAGTCATACTGCAACTAAATGTATTTCATCATTGTTCAGCACTTCTTTTAGGTCTTCAATCAGTAGGTTTCTCCTTATGGTGTCAAAAACTTTGCTTATATCAAGCAAAAGTATATGTTTTTCGTATTCTATTGATGTAATTGCTTTTTTGGCGAGAACATTGAAAGTGAATACTTATTCTATTGTATTTCTGTTGCTTGTATATGCGGTTTGCTTATACGGATATTGGATTTTCCGCATATGAGCTTTATGTGTTTAGTTATAATGTTCCGTAATGGGTCATGTTCCTCGTAGTTTGGTGTATAGCAGAAGTGTATTTATACACACAGGAAGCTATAAGTTAGAAAATGTTAGAGAATTAAGTTAGAAATTTCGCCAGCACATATATATTTAAACCAAAGCCTATAATTGATAGCCATTATTACAATGAACAAAAACATATATCTTTATATATAAAACATCATTTTGCGTTGGGTTTATTTTTTGTGTTGGGTTTATTATTTTGCGTTGGGTCTTTTGTTTGTGTGTTGCGTTAATTATTTTGTATTGCGTTTCTTTTTTGCGTTGGGTTTATTTTTTGTAATGCGTTTATTATTTTGTGTTGCGTTTATTATTCTGCGTCGGGTTTCTTTTTTGTGCTGTGTTTCGTTTTTGTGTTGGGCTTATTATTTTGCGGTGCGTTTCGTTTTTGTGTTGGGTTTATTATTTTGCGTTGCGTTTCTTTTTTTGTGTTGTGTTGATTATTTTGCGCTGGGTTTATTTTTTTGTGTTGGGTTCATTTTTTTTTGCGTTGTGTTTCTTTTCTTGTGTTGCGTTAATTTTTATGCGTTGGGTGAATTATTTTGCGTTGGGTTTATTTTATTGTGTGGCGTCAATTTTTATGCGTTGGGTTTATTATTTTGTGTTGTGTTTCTTTTTGTGTGTTGGGTTTATGATTTTGCGCTGTGTTTCTTTTCTTGTGTTGTGTTAATTGTTATGCGTTGGGTGAATTATTTTGTTTTGGGTTTATTTTATTGTGTTACGTTTGTCACGTTTCGGCCATCGTAGAAAAACATGTGGACACCTCTCTCAAATTAAAACCCAGTCTAATCAACCATATGTCATACGCATTGTAGTGACTTTATGAGTTGAGAACAAAAATAATAGCTTTCGGTCAAACAACCAACATCATTTTTATCTTTTTGTGCCATATTGAAGATTTTTTATCCGTCATTATGTTTCGCTCGGATATGGTTTCATGAATAAATGTAAAATTAAATATGAAATTAATAAAAATAAAAGATATGCATAGCTGGGATTGTTACTCAGCTCCCCAATGTCATTGCTATGAAACACTATTGGATGAGTATGTTGATGATGAAATAGGGTTATTACAGTGCATTCATTTATATATAACATTTAAAACATATATTTTTTATACACTTAGCTGAAAGCGCTATATGAAATAAGTTATAGATTTATTGTATATTTTAGAGCAGTTCATCACTGCATGATGCCCTTACTAAGATACATGAACTTGCTTTTTTTATAAAGGAACTTGTTTCTTTTTCATAACAGAAATACTACCTACTACTTCATTATAAGCGATTAATAATGTGTATGATTTGCAGATGAAACATAATCAAACCTTTCCATTGAATCTTCACTCACCCAATGAATTTGCCAATGGATCATATCAACATGAGAATTCGGGCAACGTTAATCGTCTTATCGGAACAGTGACGGCAGCACAAGGTATTTTGTCAATGCGTATGATTATACATATTTTTAAACGTACGAACTCGTTATAAACGTGCGCATATAGCTTATACATGTATATAGTGTTTATGAATTATAGTATCATTCCATTTAACCAGTGCTTTTAAGGACTATTTTTAATTATAATTGCCATTGTCATAATATTAAATTTCATATGTTTTTTTTTCAGGGGATATGTTTGAGGTCAACCCATCTTTATCCAGTCATAATAGGCAGCGTTTTATTACCAGCAAGCGCTTTCGGGCAGAAAGACAATATACACCGTATGACCCAAAACCATCGAAGGACACCGATACGCATTCCCCTAATCTGCGGGCACTTCTCCGCAAATTCGACGAGAACAATCGTGAGCGATTCATTCATGAAGGTTCACGATCTGTGCTTCACGACTATCTACAAAGTACTCGTACAGACACAAAGCAATACAAACCAACAAAACATAGGCGTGCGCATTATAATAAACCATCAGCTACAATATCTTCACCGACCCAACTAGCTGCTAATACAACTCCAAATTTCGATCCATTAATACACAATTCTGGTGGATTAGATACAGAAGCAAAGCATTTAGGGTCTGTTCCTATCGAATATCAACATCCACATTCGAGTGTCGCTTCGATTCCGCCTTTGGCTATGATCGGGGAAGTTGTCGATAAGCAATTCGATGTTCAACGATCGCGTCAAAACCAAAACGCGGATAATGGTCCTGATCCAATCTGGATAAAGGAAGAGCCCGATTGGGAGATTACAGGTGCTCAGTTACAGGATCCGAAAGCAGCGTATATACTTCAGAATTTACGGGCGGGAATTCGTGAGCAACAGCATCGAGCGAAATCGGAAGCTCGCGAGGAAGATCGTGACGTAGTGAATGTGTCGTCGAATGTAAAGAATACATTACAACCATCTTTAGAAACGGATGAAATTGTGCAAGCAATGGATAGCGATTCGAACATTATTTTACAGGGAGAACATCCGGATACAGACAGCACATTTCATGACAACGCGAAACCAAATCAAGAAAATGTCGACACAACCGATAAAATTACATCACGAGAAAACGACAGAGCATGTTCTGTAAAAGACACAGGGATTCAATGCGTTTTATTGACTGACCAATCAGGAACAGGTATTGCGATCAGCGGAAATGACGTAACCACAACGAGTTCAACGTCACAATCTAGTTGCGTCATAACGGAAGCGCAAGAGGGAATCAGTTTGGAGTCACGTGATAATATTTGTACGCATTGCAATATCAATTTCAATGACCCAGTGCTTCATTCGATCCATATGGGGTGTCATAATTTGAACGCGTCGTTTCTATGTAATATATGTGGTATCCAGTGCTCGGATAAGTATGCGTTCTACACGCATATAATGAGAGGACATAATTCGTCATAAGTGTATACATGACATTGTAATTAAAGTGCTATTTGTTTTAAATATTTCGTTATGTTTTACATCGAATCATTATTGAGTTCGAGCAATTCGAATTATTCAAAAGATAGTATGTGTATGGAAGTACAGTTTTAAAAAATAAAAACAAATTGCAATCAAGTGCCATCAGCTTTAAATGGAAATGGAACCTAATGAACAATGAACCCGATGAACATCATTTGAAATATTCAGATTTATTGAGATGTACTTATACGATCTAAGATATTTTTGAATATAAAGTGATCTCATTTCTATCACCAAGAATAAGCCCTTACAATATGCTTAATTAAGCACAATATTTAACACAATATCATAAAAAGACGATTCGATTTTTATTGTTATTGTTGAAGTTGTTAAAAACAAATAAAATTGAAAATAAAATGAAATGACAATCCGACTATTTGAAGTTTCGCTATATCTATGTGATTGTTTGCTCAAGAATGCAATTGGCAAATTTGACTGTGAGCAACTGAATCTTATGAATTCTCTTATTAGAACCGTTAAAAATGTATATAGTAAAACGTTATGTATGATAGATTTTGATCAACTAAACGTCATGTAGGCTGGCAAGGTTAACCCATGGTAACTGCGTCAATATTCGAAAATATACTCTACGTTATGATAAACCACGAATTCAAACTCATGTTCTAATGTTCCCCAAAAAGACCCGTGTCTATACAATATATTATATCCTTTCACCTTAGCATTATGTGCTAGACATTGAGCTTTTGTATGTGAACGAAGCAAGACAATTTCAATTATGCAACAACATAAATATTCATAAATGCTTAACAAAATAAGGTTATTCCTTTCAAATAACGAAGGCTTTGGCAATGGAATACCTGTAAAGTACACGCCTCCATTTTTTTGTGACCCGTTTCACGATTCCTTATGTATTTAAGCGTAGAAGGAATACACCCTTGTATTAAACCAAAGAACCTCAATATTATACATGTACTTCACTGTGGTTATGCACACACAAAAAAGGGTTTGCATACTTAAAGCGATCAGCCAAGTATGTAATATTTTCATACTTTTTCTTAGTAAATGGGGATTTTCGTATCATGTACTAAGTTATAGGGGTCATACTTGTATGACATATCGGATAAAAACGTTGTCTTAAAATTTAGGATATTTTTTAACTGAATGGATTGACAAAAATTCATCGAAATATTTCTGGTGAGTATAACTGCTTCTAATCTAACAAACATTGTACACTGTCTGTCATTAAATAAAATGTCATGGCATGGTCGGTGGCGCTTTGCGCCTGCTTCTGCAAAATGTGAAGAAAATAAGCCGGCCAACGGAATCTGATTTCGTCGGTATTCAATATAGATTCGTCACCAATTTCGCAAACGCAGACGCACAGAGCCACTGTCGACCCGCACCATTACAGGGGCATGAATCAGACATGGCCAGAGAGCTTCTTGTCTTAAATAAATGCATTTTACAATTCATTCGGTTAATATAAAAACAGGTACAAATAAATTATTTATGGATTCTAAGAAATACATTTTTGAAAGAAGAAGCCCACAATCAGCACTGGTTCATGAACAATATCAACAACGACAGATTATAGAGTCTAATGAAATCAAAACTAACCAATACGACAAGTAGGAACATCACCAAAAGATGTTACTCGGCGTATGCATATCAAGTTGAAATTCATTTAACATCGTTTAGACAAATAGGCTTGATTTAGAAAACGCTGTACATCGGAACCAACCCTAATATGATATACTAGGGAGTATATGTGACCAGAATCAATAGATTATACACAAAACGATTTTTATCATCTAAATTAAAGTGAAATTGGAGCATTCTTAATTGTTAAACATGTATTTTGTGCCGATATCAAAAATCAATCTTATTATGATTGCAATAATTTCATTATGAGTTAGAACAAATACAAACCATCGTTGAGGGACATCAACTCATGACATTGATTTCACGGCGTTTATTTTTCATATTCAGTGACATAGCCATAGCATGAGTAACAATAAAATAGGTTCCAAATATTACACAGACTACTGAATGAAAAAAAATTATGAATGAGAATAAGGAATGATCTTGACTCATCGTATCGAAAAGCCCGAACGCATGTGTTGGCAAATAGGAATAAACTATTATTAAAAACAAAACAAAAACTTTGTTGACATACAGAAGCGTCAACACATGCAAGTTCCCGCTAGGAGTCTTTTATGCACGTGAGCATTTTGAGTAAAAATGCGACGAGTAACAATGGGGTGACCGCATGGCTTAAGCACAACAATGTTCTTTCTGAATGTCACATTAACCAGATATTACCACCCGGTGGCATAACATTCTGAGAGAAAAATAAGCCGAAGACGAAACATCAAACGGCCTTGATATAAAAAGAGCCGTAAAAACCATTATATTATCAATCTATAATGTTTTTAAAATAAGGAAGGGATTTTATCTATAAAGACATATTTTAGTGACGATCGAGTGGAAATTGGCTTCAATGCAAATTTTAATTATATAGGACATCGAATGATTTAACGAGAATGAGCTATATATTGACATATATCATTACAATCAATTTCAACGTTTCAAATAAAATGATCTCAACGTCATGGGCAAAAGTATTCTGTCCGTCCATCCGTCTGGACGATGAGAATTGCAAACTCATCGTAAATACCTACCAAACTATTGCATTCGTTACTTCAAAATCGCCCTTATATAAAAACACCATGACGAACTGAAATGACCTCGGCCAAAGGTCTATAATTACACGAAATGGTCAAGCAAGCATGAGAAAAGGGGAGGAATGATTCAAAATAATATGGTATCAATTCAATGTTTGTAACGGGGTCTTTTTTCCGCCGTTTACCTTCTTCCGTCGGGACAACGGAACCATCAATGACTGTATGATTTTAATCGAGAATTAGATAGCGGGTGGCATAAATACGCTAAAAATCCTTAGAAAAAACTTTGAATAATCATTTGTGAATTGCATTTGTATACCTGTTAATCGAAAAATGAACTTAGTTAGGATAGGAAAGTTACTTAGGCGAAACAAAATTTGCCCTTACAAAGGGTATTTATAGGCTGGTTGTAAGTTTATTACTACCTGCATTTCGATATGAATGCATTCATTTGCAAACCAATAATGAGGTGTATCGGTCATTTTCAGCGCCGTTACTGACCATAAGTATAATTGCATGTCATTTTGCTATTCAATAAAATTGTCGTGACGCAAAGGATTGGAGGTGTCTGAAATGCATAAAAGCCTAGTGTAATATAGCGATTGACCCCAAAAGAAAACTTCCGATTATGTTAGAACGTTAGGAGAATAACTGAAAAAGAGCATTCTATGTAAAAAAAAAACAAGTCAGTTCATAACAGAGCAGGACAAATATTATACTAAAGAATCTCCCCCATGTTTGACCACACATAGTACGTGAGTAAAACCGACAAGAAGATATTGTATTTGTATATAAATAATCGAACACTTAATCAAAGAATATTTCGAAAACGTGTTTATTAACTAAATAACAATATATGATATAAACTGGACTTATGCCAAAGGATATAACATGTGTCTTAAATAAAAACATAAACAGGTAAGACATTTCTGTCTTTCCCAGATCAAAAAGTCAAGGCTTATTCAAAATATTCGTGATTCCTTTGAGATCAAATATATATACTTCGAATAAACCATTTGAATTTGACTCATTCCATTTGATGATACGTAATTTGAAAGGGCACTTAATATGTTATTTTTATTTACAAACTATGAATGTTTCATAACTTAAGGGTATAATATTACTACAGAATATTGGACAGTGGATTGTGTTTTGACAAGTAGTTTTGATAAGCATGTAGTGTTATTAACTTCATATTACTTTAACTTTAAAGCTACGAACTTTAATAGATGCCGACTGTGTTACAATTCAATTTACGGTTAGGTTTTATTAGTTAGGACATATCAAATGCAATTTATCTTTATTCATTAATTAGTATAGAATGTACACAAATAACGCTAAACCGCTCATAACGGGTCCTTCTCAATCGGTCATAAATAAATTCGTTCAGCATCCGCCCCTACAACAACAGGCTTCTGCTTGTATTTTATAAGAACCTATTTTGAAAACAGTAAATTTCGCCGTTTTCTAATTGAACGTCAGAGCACTTGGCATCTTTTAAAAGAGGAAACTAATTTATTTGAAATGTCTTGGCATACACCTTTTTCTATGAAAAGATACAAAAAGAAGCATAAAGAAGCAAAAAGAAGTATATTTTGCTGCAACGTCAAAGAAAAACAAGGGCTTCAAACTTTTCAGTATACCTGCTAAATCTAAATGGGACGGCCACATTAGAATTCACATTGTATGAATGAGAGCATAAAATAATGGAACGTAACTCCTACGAAATTTAATAAAGAACAACCAAATCAATTTACCCCTGCGCCATGCAAATTCCTATATTTTCTTCGGATTTCGCAGCGATCGCTGGTGAGTGTAACAGTAATATTATAATCGATGTCTACAGATTTTGATCGAAGAATATATGATCCTGGACCTTTCATAATGCAGGACATAAGGACATTATGACATATCTTTTGAAATTTTAACATTGTGTCACAATACATTTCCCGTTACCAGACAAAAGCAATTGTGACGCCTATTCTACAGTCGTACTTTTACCTTACGTTCAATGGTCTTTTTTCCACTGTTAACACTAGACTTCTATGGGGTTGTTTATAATTTACAAGCAACCCTCCTTCATGGTTTTCTTTTCCCCCATTTTCAAAGCTGAACACCCCATCAACTATTTTCGCATGACACAGAATCTTTATGTCGGGTGATTCATGCTATTAACCTTGGTGTGTAAAACCCCTGAAATGTAACTGAATTTGAATAAAAGTTAAAATTCCTAACATTAAATCACATTCTTTTCATGCCACAGAACCTGGTATGAATTATGTATTTATGTATTTAATACCAAATTACACAAGTCAATTTTATTTAGCTTTTTATTGTTACATCACTGGCTTGCTAAAGTGGTCCCTTTTAATATAAAATGTCATTTTAACAATTTAATGTAAGTGTAGACCAGTGTATCTTGAATTCGCGGGAATCTATAATTCGCGGATACGTGTTTCTCGAGAATTATTCATATTTAGAAACAACTTATATATAGGAAAACATTGAGAAACCAGTTTTCTATCACACTTAAGTCAAACCACGATCACAGTCTCAAGTAATTCGCAAAACACGTGTCCGCGAATTATAGATTCCCGCGAATTCCAGATCCGCCATTCTACGCCAAAAAAACAATTGAATCCAATCCAATGTTTCCTGCTATTTTCCCAGTTACCCATTTTACAGTTTCTTTTATAATAGCAATTATATTTCACTTGCAGAGGTTGTCGACGAATGGAGTGAATCAATATACTGCTGTCAAAGTGCTACACGATACAAACACCTTTTCCGAGCCTGGAACAAGATATCTGTCAAGCGAGACGTCCCCTCTGTCATACACGAATGAATTGAACGCCTGTGTGGAAGGGAAAAAGGGATCCGATAGAAACATGGAGGGTGATGTGAAATATACGTTGGATAGCTGCTCAAATTGTTCGAGTTATGATAAAACACATGAAGGATATACTTTGAAACAAAGTAGATATTTTATAAGGGATAGTGATGATACTTTCCTGCAAAGGAAAAATGCTAAGTCACTGTATAACACAAGGATAAATTCATGTGGTCGGACCCCGCTATATATAAACAGCTGGATAACATTAAGTGCAATATTCATTATTATAAGTCAATGCTTGTTAACGCCTGCCTTATGTACCGTGACTTATCCCGAATTCTTCAATATAGCACAGGATAAACCAATATCGATCACCCCTTCAGACGCAACATGTGGATACAACGTAGAATATGAAACCTACTGCGAAAGCCAAACGTCGGTCGGATCAGTCCAGGTGTGCTTCGAGCGCCAATGTTTCGACTATTGCCCGCATGCATCAGAAATCGCTTCGAACGATATCCTCGATATATTGGGCGACTATGCGAGTGCTAATTCGTTCGGCGCCTGCGTGGAACGGGATTTCGGTGACACAATGTCAAGGCCAGATGGGGTCAATTACGGGGTCGAATTCAAGGGTACGTCGGATGATGCGGAATGCGGGCTAACGCTGATGGGCAGTTTGAATATCGTGTTTCTGCTCAACAATCGATGGAATATTACGTTTAGTTTTTATATGAATCATGATGTGGCGGATGGTGAAATGGGGTAAGTTACGCTAGATATGTTCAAAAGCGCTCAAGGTCATTTTATCAGAATTGTTATTAGTGGTCAACTGTTTTATTGTCATTGATTTGCGACATCGCATAATGACGGGATCCATTCAGATGTTCTGAATTTGTGTTGGTGTAAATGTTTCAAAAACTCATTTGTGTCTCATGTCGATAAGGCGTTCATTTTGTGTCTGATTATCAATGAATTAAAAAAAAAACGATTGATCACTGCTAAACTTGAACGTAGATTTTGTTTATATAAAACTAACAATTGCTATTTTGTCTCTACAGCACGATCTACGAAATGGTTGACACTAACTCTGACCTACTCTTGCGTCTGTACCTTGAGGGTGAGCAACTCAAACTTCGTTCTGGTAACGTCATAGTGACTCATGAAGATTGGATCGTACCACGGGGAGAGTGGCATCACGTGGGGCTTTCGGTGAGTATCTAAAATAAAGTTATATGGAATAGCTCAACGTGCGCACGTTCAACTGACCAGATATTACTCTGGCCGATACAGAAAAACAGTCGTTTCTCCTCCTGGCCCGGAATTCACAATATTCTTATTGCAATGTAGTTTCTAACTTTTTGAGTAGTGGAAGAGCATTTTAAGGCTATCAAAAAATGGCTGGTCTGAAGATTTGAAAGATGGCAAATGGATAACTTATTATTTATGAACTATATGTTGAATTAAGTCATTTAGATACAAAATGATTTCGTGTTAATTGCGACAAATAATCCCGCATACCAAATTTATTGTATTCTTCCATTGGACAATGATGAACATAAATTAAACCATAAAATGCCGTTCGTTCATCAATACAATAATACCATATGATCATTACACACCTGAATATAAAACATTTGGAGATCATTAATCGAATGACAAACGGTTTCCTCTCTACATCCTATCGATGCAAGACTGGCAACGCCTCAAAAAGAAACGGAAACAGGTTATTCCATTTAGAATATAAAATATGTTTAGTTGTAAAATAACAGATATAGGTTGAAATAAAGAAATTATAGCAAGCATAATATAAAGGGTGGAGAAGTTTATTGATGCGTAAATGCACGTCTTGAACACCAAATCAAATAAAGTCTCGTAGTTATGCTACAGAGTTTGCTAATAGGGCTTTACTCGGTTTCTCATGGCAACGTCAGATAGGACACAAATTTCCACCATTCATTGAAAAAGTTTTTTAACAAATCTAATAAAAGCTGTAACCATGAACTCTTTCTCTTATTTCGCATAAAAAAACTCTGATGAATTCAAGTAAGATACATCGTATTTATGTATACTTCCCATAATGTGCATTTATAAAATTTAGAAGAGTTCGATCTTAATCTCATTGAAATTCAATGATTTAATATTTATACGTTGTCGCAATAGACTTCACTACAGTTATTCAATGGCTTGATCGTGGGAATTCCTTTGTTATATTTTGAACGCCTAAAAATTGCACGTGTTTTTAAATGACAAAAAAAGCTTATAAAATTTTACCGTCTAAAATATCGCAAAATTTTAGTGAGTCTTGTATAATCGGTAAGATTATAATAGAGTGTAGGAACTGTAACTATTTCACAATGACTGCGTATCCTTGGGTATTTAGGCTACTCGTTCTCTAGCCCCTACACCTTTCATCCGAAAAATGAATCACAAATTAAAATGTCATAATACCTTTAACGCAAAACTTCAATCAAAGGCGTTCAGAGTTATTCATTCAGTTCAAAGTTGTTGAAAGACATGTAAGGTTTGAATTCCTTTATACATTTGCCATACGTTGATTGCAGTCAGTGCGGTCATTATTCAATAATATTTTATTTGTTACCAAGATGATTAATCATCTAATAAAAAATAAAGTGATTCGTTTACCTCAATTCTACATAACAAGGTTTCCGAAAGTATGCTTAAAAGTCAGTTTTTAACAATAATTAACGTGAAAGAATTACATGATAATTTACATTACAGCACATGCAAATAAGAATACAGATCAATGGGTAAAATCATAATACATCATTAACCATTCTATAACGTGACAATACTTTACATGAATTGATACTGAATGCTGTTCAGCTATAAAACATTTTCCATTTGGTTCCTTCCATTTTATGGCCTTTCGTTTTCTGTACATTTACGATATAAAAGCAACAGACCCATTAAGAAAATCCATATTTCATGTATTTATTGCCTCCGACTATAGGGACGAGTTACCAATCTTAAATATAACCCTTCTCAGTCAATGTTACATGTATATATGATGACCCACAAATAAATTAAGGAAAGATGATATTGAATACTATCGTAAAAAATGACCAATCAATGATGAACAATGCGTTTAGACGAAAAAGAAGATAATTCGAAAGAATAGTTGAACGCTTAATCAAAAACATCACATTACATGCTTAGCAGCATAAAAAGCATACGAAAGGGCTTTGTGAATTAATAATATATCAAAGCATTCCTGATCTCGAATTTCGAGGACGAAGAAACAACGATGTGCCAACGTCTGACGCCGTAAAGTAAAGTTGAATCCAGGAAACATGGTTATATGTCTGGATGACAATGTCCTTTTGACATTGAGTCCCTGTAAGTCGTAGTATGGCAATTCATGATTGGTTGATCAATATTGTCTATTCCGTCGTTGCGAACTCTTGTTAATAGTTTGATTTGAACGCATATTTTATTTTCAGATTTACGAAGAAGCAGTATCTCTTTCCTATCCTGAACCGGGCTTTCGCTTTGTGTCGATGTATTTGGACGGAGAATTAATGGATACGACGGATTACGGCAACCACTTAGAATCACGTCAGCTCGTGCGAACCATCAAAATGGGTCAGACATCATCAGGTAAAATATACAAGTCTAGGGTGATATAATAAACATCTTTCTGAGAAGATATATAACTTCTACAGAGGCGCAAGCATAAATGCAATGTTTATCTCAAAATCACCCCTTGGTTTTCAAGAATTTTACTATAACTGTAACGAAATGCCTGGTGGCGATAGCTGTCTTATAATTTACTGCATATACATGAAAGGTGTCAAAAACCTGACCTTCAAAATATTATAAAACATGCCATCATTGTCTCCTCGCTTCAAAGAAAATGATATACAATTTCAAACGGTAGCACGGCATCAGAGATACAGTTAACCATTTAAAGTCTGCTTATAACTGCAAAAGAAAATGGGAGAATCGACCAAATTTGATATTTTTTGCATCTATTTTTTCAGGTGATGGCACATTCAAAGGTTTCTTAGGCGACTTCAACATTGTATTCCGTGTGCTTTCGAACAGGTAATTCATTTCACTTTAAATACAAATAAATTCAGTAACCATATATTTGGAGGAGACAATACTATCCTATAATGCTATTTAGTCATTAAATCCCGTATTTTGAACAGTTTTATTGTAATTTGTGCTACCACGTGCGATACATTGGCGAAGAACTGTGAATTAATCTAAATGTCTTAAAATACATGTTTTTCATTTCATGAAATTCAGAGAGGTGATGGAGATGTATTCGGGCTCCTTACCGGAAACGCGGATCCAGAGTCAATGCCGATGTCCCGCGGGCTACCCCACGCTTTCCGAGGACGATCCACTGTTTTGCTTGAGGAACCCAGGCGAATCGGGCCAAGGCGGGGTGCAGCAGTATCGTATTCAAACGTGAGTAGCGCTACTCTAGAGTGACATTTGTATGTCGCATTAGCATCAAATAAGATTTCTTATCTTCACAATTTATTACCTCTCTGGTCTTCACGTCGAACCGACGTAAACAAACGTTTGTGATTGTGTAATACTTTGGCTAACATATTCAACCCTCAATATTGAAATGTCTTGCAATTATTATATCTACTTTCAATATTTGTAACATCTTGAATAAAATTTTATTTGCAGAGAAGCATATCCGATACAGTTCATAAATGATGGAAGAATCGATACTCCTTGGATTTCAAATATTGGACAGGAGGAGGTCAAAATAGAGATAGATCTGGAACAAATATACGAGGTATTTGTTTCAGATGATTCCTGTGTATATTTATGTACTATGTATATGTGTAAAACAATAAAAATATAAATTATAGAAATATGAATTTGTGAAACCTATTTGCGAATAGCTTTTGATTAGTAGATTAAATGGTTTAAAAATTTGTGCTTTAAGCAGTGACTTTATTTTGTTATGATTCTTCGAGAATTACACATATTTTACCCTACTTTCAGATCCGTCACATTGTCATAACTTTCTACAGTCCCTTCCCGAGCGTGGTTCAGATTGAGCGAATGAACGACCCTTCTTCCCAATGGCAAGATTGGCAACTGTACTCGGACTCGTGCGAATCAAGAACCGGATATCCGGAGGAATCGCCAGTGCTTGCGGCTGATGACGTTATTTGTAAACAGATAGTACAGTAAGGTTTTAGTAGATTTAATGCTAAATGGAGTAATTGGTTTAAAGATGTATTAATGCCCTGACATGAAAGTATTGATGAATAAATATGTTCTAATGATTGTAAAGCATGTCTTTACAGATGCGAGATCGTTGGCCAACCGTTGGCAAACCTCGCAATCAATGGTAACATATATTGATATAAATGTGTTTAATGTTCTTAATTTAACATGTTATTCCTTTAATAATACGCATTATAAATGAATGCTGAACAATTTCACATACTTCATTACTTTCAGACCGAATACTGTTCTCACCTATTCTGGAGGTGAATTGACATTCGACCTGTTAGCAGGAAGAAATCAGTGGATTAACGAACAGGGCTTAATGCAAGCAGATCTGCACCAATTTCTTCGCGCCAAGAAACTCCGTGTGACCTTGAGAGGTCATCCATTAGTTAGCCTGAACAACCATATGTATCAGGGGCTCTATGAAATCAAAGTCAATGGAACGTAAGGACATCCCATGTTTACCATTGATTATCAATTTCATCTGTTATCTATTTTATGAATGACATATTGGATAGATTAAAATCAAGTATTTGGAATTATCTTTATTGAAATCTAAGCAACTAAACAATCATGTCTTCCATGAAATTTGAATGTTAATGTGCAACACTAGTATCATAGACCGATATTCTTTTGCCAATTACATCTTTGTAAACAAAATAGCAAGACATATTATTTTGAAAAACATATTGTTGTCCATGTAATACATTTATATGCCTCATTGCTTAGGTGTGACTGCAATGGCAACGGTCTGAGCTGCGACCTGTCTTCTAGCGAATCCTACGAATGTCAGTGTCGCGCAGATTCTTTCACCGAGGGCGACAACTGTGGCAGCTGTGAAGAGGACACTTACCAGTGAGTAGAATGTGTATAAAGTCGAATATATTATAAACATACATATATGTTTTAAGTCGTCTATCTCGAAACTAGAATTATGTTACTGTTCGAAATGGTAATCTGTCCTGGAGACTTAAGAGCAATTTCCAATTGATATTTAATTATTATATAACGATAAACATATAAATATTCATTACAAATATAATTGTGATATCACAGGTTGGTGGAGCAATGGGCTCCTTATCCGGCGCCCTGTCTCTCATGTGGCTGTAACACTGATGGCACCGTCGGAGGAGACACTTCCTGTGATGAGGTAACGAATGCACGTTATTTGTCGCTTAACTATAATTTCCATTTCGTATTAATCAATTACAAAAAAAACACAACGTTTTATGCCTTTGCTTAACGCCTTGTCGAATAACTTTTTGAGGGTAAAAATAAAAATGTCTTTGATAACACAAATACATTAATACAAAAAAAACATGTACATGCATGTTATATCTATTGTGAGTACTACAAGTAGTTCCTGATTTTAAATCAGACTGTTGTATATAATTCATATAGTAAAGTTGTTTCGACTTGCAGGCGACTGGTCAGTGTTCATGTAAGACGCGCGTCGAAGGATTGCAATGCGACACGTGTGCGACCGGATACTTCAATTTGCAAGACAGCAATCAAGACGGATGCGAATTGTGTGATTGTGACCTTGATGGTGAGTCTCACGCATAAGTGTTTTAAAATTTAATCTGACATCTAATCATTCATTTGATCAATATTTCAAAAAATGTATGCTCTTTGTTTAGGAATATCGAAGTGCTTAACAGACATAAAAAAAACGGGGCAGTTGTCAATCATCTGATTTACACTTAAGTGGACGGTATAATGCAATATAGGACTTAGCAGTTAAAATTGACCGACACATATTGTGATGGCAGCTTTTAAGATACAGTGTTATTACAAATATTTCACATATGACATATTTCTTACATTCATCACTAATTAAGACTATTTTCTATTTTCTAGGTGTCATTGACCCGGAAGTGCCATGTGACCAGGCCACCGGTATCTGCCAGTGTAAACCGAACGTTGTCGGGAACAGATGTGATGCGTAAGTAAAATAGATACTTTATATTCTATTGACGCGGACGTTTCAATTTAAGAATTTGCAATACACTTATTAGAAATAAGTGACAGTTTAAGTAATGATATAATAGCTGAAAAGGCAACTATTAATTATTAAACTGCTATACACTATATTGTGTAGGATAACAAAAATCGGAGAAGCCACCAATATATATAGTTTTGTATGTTTCAAATCTACTTTAATTATTCAATATATTCATAATGCTATTACAAATATCATCTTGTTTATACGCATAGATGCGAGACCGGCTACTATAACCTGCAGCGAGATGCACCAGAAGGCTGCTTGCCTTGCGCATGCTCAGAAGACGGCACTTCCGGCGACAGCAGCACGTGTGATTTGATCAGTGGGCAATGCACATGTAAAACATATGCGTCAGGTAATATGTTGTATCTTTATATGGAATAGCTTCATAGTATAGGTGACTTTAAGTGTAAATTGTGTCGTAAAAAGCATGTACTTTTCTTTTTCTGTTAGTATTCTTTGCGTAAAATACTCTAAATATAAAAAGATAAAGCTAAAGAAAAATTATTCAGATTATTTGAAATAGAGTAACAAATTTCAAAAAGATGTAGAACATACTAAAATCTTACATGAGATGTGCATTGTGTAGGTGTAGGACTCAAATATAGAATATTTAAATATCAAACTCATCTTTTGAATTATGCAGGTCGCGCTTGTGACGAATGTGAAGCCGGTTATTTTAACCTGGATTCTGCCAATGCGGACGGCTGCCAAGAATGCAACTGCGATTTCCCTACGGCACAAAACACGTCATGCGACCTCACCACGGGCACATGTTTCTGCAAAGCCCACGTGACCGGAAGTACATGTGACACGTGCGATGATGGATATTATGCGCTGAGTGAGGCGGATTTTGAAGCAAACGGGTGTACACATGAGTGCGGGTGTTCCGAGGTCGGGTCACGCGTTTCAGAGCAATGTGCCCAAATTGGTAAGATAATATTTGTTTGTCTAAGGGTGCAGTCATCGGGCAGCGGCAAATTTGCCGCAGACCCAATAATTTGGTATAAAAGCCGCAGATCATTTATACCAAATTATGGGGTCTGCGGCAAAGTTGCCGCTTCCCGATGACTGCGCCCTAATACGTCGAATACAAATACAAAGATATGATAATGTTTTAAATTAATTCTCATAAATGGCATATAATAAATATTTGACAGAACTTTTCAATTTATAAAATTAATATTCTTATATCGTTTTTGCATAAGTCAAGAATATTACAGAGGGAAGTGATCTTGCTATTTTGTTCAAATATTTTAGCGATCGATTTTTTTTTATTTTCTAGGAGGTCAGTGCGACTGCAAAGGGAACACAGAGGGGCGTATGTGTGACCAATGCAAGGAATTCTCATATGACTTTGGCGGGTCGGACAATTTCGGTTGTCTCTCATGTGACTGCAATGCCGAGGGAACTGTAGATGGACTATTGACCTGTGACGTTGATTCGGGACAGTGTGATTGTAAACCGCGCGTGGAAGGACTCATGTGTGATACGTAAGTAGCATTGTATTCTATTTCGCTTGAGCATTGATACAAGTCAGTTAGAAAAACGACGCGAGACGTCGACAAATTGTTTCCATGTGGTATGTTTTGAAGGAACAACGTTGTGTCAACATCGCAACGTGACGTCAAATTACAACGTATGCTTTTTACGTCGTGTCATTTTACGACATATACATTGCCAATTAGATTTTCAAAATGATATTGTAAGTCATTATGACATATTACACTGTATTTGATAAATAAGTTATCACAATGCTTTTAATCAGGTGCATGCCTGGTTACTTCGGCCTCTCGGACGCCAACGCCGAAGGCTGTGATCCGTGCGAGTGCAACGTCTTAGGCTCAAGTGACAACGGCACTTGTGACGGACAAACGGGCCAGTGTCCTTGCAAGGAGGGAGAGGGGGATGTCGAAGGAGGCGGCAGACAATGTGTGAGTATATTGACTTTAGTATAATTATGTCATTATTAATTTAAAGGTTTATATTTCCATTCATATAATTAAGCTTCTCTTGATACATGTGATCATTTTTTTACGTATGATTGAACAACCCAGAAAATGTATGTTTAATTAAGTTATTAAGCACGAATCTTTATATTGGTTATGTTGGTATTGCTAATTGAAGTTTTCCAATGGAACAACGATTTGCAAAACTGTATCTCTGCAGTTGTAGTATTATAAGGCCGTAAACGCAAATATGTTTATGGCTTCTCTTGATATATTGATTATGACTTTGTTATACTCAACAGAATTCCTACATTGATGACGTGATACCAACGTTTGGTCCCGAGTCAGGAGGAACTGTGATCTCAATTGTTGGTGGATTCCTTGGGGATCCCAGCCTGGCAACTGTAACCATAGGAATCATTAACATCGATTGTCCCATCAATGCCACTATAAGGTATGACACAGAAACTGTGGATAATCTAAAATTTCCCAAATAAATACCATCATTTACATGTAGTGATCCATTGTGTGTTAGAAATTTACATGCAACTGTATAAATTGAAAATATAGATTGACCAGAAAACATCACCTCATGCCTTAAAATTCAAGTTAAATTGCACAAACATCAACTTCCTAGTGATAAAGAATTCGATAAAGATGTAGGCCTTTATATCGTCAACATTATCTAAATATGTGACACAAAGCTCTTTAAAAGCATTACTTAATGTATCTTAAACGATATTCCGTCTTTAATTACTCCCGGCAGCGATGCCACTCAACTCGTGTGCACCACTGAACCACTGGGTGCAGCCAACGAAGCCGTGAAAAACGTCGACCTGAACATTGAGGTCTCTCTCGAGGATGAGACGGAGCTTATTCCGGATATGTTCATGTACATGGAGGATCCGGTGATCGAGGGCGTGGAGCCGCTTAGGAGTATTGTTAGGTGAGAGTAACTGCAATCTGTTTTGCATGAAAAATACCCTTTGCTGTGGATATAATACATAAATAGTTATTTTATATATAGCGATATGTCTGTAGTGCTTGGAGAAAAAGTTGAAAATACCGTATTTTAACACTTAAGGCGAAAAAAAAATATATATATACATCTCACTATGTTCATATTGTGCAAAGGAAGATAGCACAACATGTGACCATATATAAAAAAAGATAAATGGACAGTTAACAATGTTTAATGTAATGAAGATTTGATTTGCATATTCAAATTATTTGAAATCATTTTATTCCAGTGGTGGCATCGCAATGACAGTGACGGGCGAGTACCTGAATTCCGTCGCTTTTCCGTACCTCGAAGTAACAATGGTTCACACGCTAGAGTCTGGTGAAGAGAACATCTCCATGTTTGATTCGGTATGAAGATCTGTTGAAAATAGATAGACTATGTAATAACATTTTGAAATTGTAAACCCATAATAGTTATATTGTAAACCAAGCATGAAAAATATTGCATTTAATACGAACACACATACGAAGTTAGGTTCATATGTTGATATTATAAACGATCAAAAGGCAAAGGTTTTTTTCAAAAATCGTTTAAATTTTGTTCACTCCACATGATTTTTTAATAAATATTTACAGTTATGCGAGGTTGAATCAACCAACCAGATGCTCTGTCCAACACCGGCCATCGATCTCCCGCCCGAGTTCGCATCGGCCCTTGCTCGCCGCAGAAAACGCGACACTTCTCTTGCGGATACCTCCATCCTGTCACGTGATAACCACGTTGACGAAAGCGGACAACGAATCAAACGCCAAGTAGACATCACGGACTCACTGGGATATGAACTCAATTCGGATAGTCTTCAGTTTTACATTGGTTTTCAACTTGATGGGGTGATGACGTATAAGAATCTGAGTGAAGCGTTGCCTCAAATGGGAATTCTCAATGTGTATACAAATCCGGAGTTTGAAGAATTTGATGATGAGGTGACCAACTATAGGCCGTATTGGCCCTTTGATGATGATAAGGTCGATGTCAAGGTGAGTCAAATTTTATATTGTCGACTTCTTTAATCATAAAAAGCGAAATTAATGATAAAAAATATTTCTTTATTGCATTTTTAACCTTGCCATTTCTTAAAGATTTGTGTCTTTTTGTATATGCATTAAAAACATACACATTATTGTTTTTTCCTTTCATTTTAGTTAAACATTTAAATTCATACACATCCGGTCTGCTTCTATTTTTTACGGCACATTGTCATGAAAAATATAAGATATGTTTATGTAAATAAATAAATTTATTATTCAGGGCAATCGCCTCGATTACGGCGCCCAAGAAGAGGACTACATTATGCGCGTGGGTAACAAGGAATGCAAATCGATCGAATTGACCACCAATCGCATCATCTGCAAACCACCTGACAGCCAACCAAAGAAGGGTCTTGGGGGATCCAAGGATGGCGCGCCAGCAGTCACGGTAAGTTTGATATTATTAATGTTCTTAAACAGTAAACTTGTTAGTTATGATTAATGGCGGTAATGTCCCTTTTCTTTTTTTTCTGTAATGATTAATGGTATGTTCGAATTATGTGACTATCCTATCGACCGCTTCAAACAGTGACGTTTTAATTGATGTACCTTGTCGAGTGGAATATTATAACTACGTCACACAATCTTTCATTAATCAACCCTGAATAATAATTTCATCTCATTCTTTCCACTAGATCTCTGTTGGCAACATTGTGTTCGTCGCCGGATACCTCAAGTACGAGCACTCGTTCTGGGACAACGAGGCCTTCCGCTACGGTGTCATCTTCGGTTGCCTTGGTCTACTTATTATCATCATCGCGTGTATTGTGTGCTGTGTTATATGCTGTCGACGCAAGAAACGGGAGAAGGTAAGAGTTCCAATAAACAATATGAAGGTTCCATTATAAATATTTTGTTAGATCAGTGAATAGAACTACTTTAGCTTTAAATTTCTATTCACTCTTCAAAATTATGGATAGCCTATTTATTTTTTGTATTTGTATATCTAAGAAAGCAGATGTCATTAGACATTGAATAGGGAAAACGATATATTACATAATAACAAGGGTTTTTGTCGTCACCACGACAATGGCGTCCTGTTAAGTTTCCTTTCAGGGTTATTGCAAGATAATTCCTTTACAAATAATATATATATAATAATTTATCCCACAGGACCGCAAAAACGGTAAGCTACCGCATCTCGACCAATTCGACCATCACATGCCATACCCTTCAGAGGACACACACACAGCCAAAAAGAAGAAAAGCGTAATCAATGCCTACGACCAAAGGGGAGGTGGCCATGGCAACAATATGAACCATTTTCCTACTTTGAATACGGAGAAGAAACCTGAGATAGCACCAAGGGCCATTCAGACGCTGCCGCCACCTAGTAGCAGGCAGCAGCAGAATGGTAAGGAGCTAAGGATCCTATTTGGTGATCAGTGAAACTTTGTTTTCGCATATGGTATTTTAAACTACATGTATCTGATCACCAGATCGTATGATGGTTCTGTAGTGGCTGCCATATACATATGGTGCTATTGGTCTTTAAATGATAAAACAGTGAAGGCAAGACATATACGAACGTGTATACGTTTTATGCATAAATGCAATATTAATTGCTGGTTTCGTATCAGGTGTAGGCAGTGCCTCCTCATACCTGAACCCCATGCAGCGTCCGCCAGTGCTCGACGTCATCTCACCCGAACTCAAATACCGCGTCGAACAGGTTCTGCTTTATGACGAAAGGATCGTCCTTGGCAGACTCATGCATGAAGGTATGAAATTCGAGAAGATAAATTCATACATATGTATTACATGATAGTCTCCAAACGATTTTTTCTTACCTGGAATATGAAATTAGATAAGTGGCATTTTATCGATAGGGTTTATAATGTGTGACGCTCCTTTATTAAAGGGATATGTTTACTTAAAAGAATGTCGTAAAAAATCTAACTTCACACATTATAATCTATTTATGATGTTTATTCATATATTTTCCATAAAGTTTAAGGATGCAAACGTCAGACCTGACGCGACAAGTTACATTTATCAATCTGAATTGCATACATTAACACACATTCTATCACGTAAATCTTCAAATAAATCGCTAAAACGTTTTTCCAACGCACGTAAAACTAAACGAACCAATTAGTAATTAAAACCAATAATTATTGATATATTTTTATTTCAGGCAAAATTGGAAACCATCATTTAGGACAGCTAACAGACCGGTACAATGCATCTAAGACCACAGTCATGGTGAAACGCCTCACAGGTAAAAGGCTATATTTAGTAACGTCTTAATTAAAACTCTAATTTTAGAAAGAATTTTAAAAAAATAAGATGATACAACAAAAATTTAGTTTCGTATGTCTTACCGTAATAACTATACATTCATTTGTATTCATACTATATGTATTCATTTGCGTCAGTGTATTTAAGAGAAATAAGGGCGCATATGTATGAGGTATTTAGATTTGAATGAAAACGCTTATACGTTGTACACGAGATTGAAACTATAAACCTTTCACATTCGAACTAAAATACTTTTTGTTTCCATCCAAAAAAAGTAGTGATCAGAGGTACAACCATTTTACTTTTCCATATAATATGTGTATTCTTCCAGAGCCCGGCATGGTGCCGCGCGAGATCAACAACTTCCTCGAGGACACGTGTGTCCTCAAGGACACGAAGCACAACCACGTGCGTCGCTTGATCGGCGTCATTGTGGAGGAGAACTCAGTCATGGCGTTATGGCCGCATGCAGAGAATGGCAGTTTGAAATCGTTTATTACCAATGATGAAAACGTAAGTAAATCGGAGCGCGTAATATGAGACATATATCCTTTAAACGACCATATATTATATAAATTACTAGAGAAAATAAGAAGTCGAATATCTTCATTTTGTTATGAAGTACAATAAATGAAATATGATGTGCACCGTGACGTTTGCAATTTCTAGAAGAGAAGGGCTTTCATAATATCATTTAATCATTTGTATAATGCAATGACTGTTGTTTTATTTTGAACGTTTCAAATATCAAAAGAGCTGTCACAAATGAAAATCAGAACAATATCTTAAGACTTATATTTCGTTTTACAGATGTTGACTGTAGGAGAACTCATTGACTTCGGCCAGCAAGTTGCACTCGGAATGAAAGCCCTAGCAGAGCGCAAAGTGATACATAAGGATTTAGCCACTCGCAACTGTGTGTAAGTATAACAATATCATCATATGTTTTAAAATATGATAGAAAAATTAGAAGACTTTTTTTTTTATACATTAGTTTGATTAATGGTCGTTAATGGAGAACAATCTAATTTTATTTATGCTAACACTTATTTGCGACATCATTTGGAAAAAAATATCAAAATTCGACGTAACTTTGATGTATTTTTTTTAATTGCTTTATTTTGTTTATTGATGATCATGGCAATTAGAACTTGAAAATCTACAATGCTAATTCATGTTCCTCTTCCAGTGTCACCAAAGACCTGGTGGTCAAAGTAGGCGACGCCAGTTTAACACGTGACAAATACCCCGAGGACTACTTCCGGGGATCGGGTATGCGGCGGTCACTTCCGGTCCGATGGATGGCGCTCGAGTCGCTCGAGATCGATGTGTTCACTACCAAGGGCGATGTGGTGAGTTATTAATATCGGGCTTCCAATTGGTCCCCGGTTGGCTAGCGATTAACACATCATATTGTTCTATATCATTGCATATCATTTCAAAACTCATATAATCCCTTCAAACTAAATAAGGTTTCATGATTTAGCTCTGCAAAGTCGTGTAAATATTATTGAAGATAGAAGAATATTATACAACTAGTCAATTCTGCTATATATCAAGGCAATATTCTATAATCTAAAAGTCTTATTTTTTTAACTTTTATCCTCCGCAGCCTCAATCTATTTGCTTCATTTGGTTCAATTTTTGGTTTCAGTGGTCATTTGGTATTTTACTGTGGGAACTGCTAACTCGTGGCTGCCTCCCCTACCCCGAGCAGAAAAATGCAAGTATAAAGAGCTTCCTCATGTGCGGCAATCGCATGGACAGACCCGACTTCTGCCCAGAAGAAATGTAAGTAGTAGGCGAGAGTGTGTTAGTGTCTTGGGGCGTGGGGGTTTCATTCCATTGTGACAAGCTGCTTTTGTATGGAAAACGTGACATTAACATCGACTTTATGATATCTTAATGAGAATAAAAAAATAAAAATCGCCCTTCAAAAAATGGCACTCGTTTAGTTTCATATATTGATGAGTTTTATTTAAAAAAAATGAAACATTTGACAGGAGTTCTCAAAACATAGTTGTATCATTCATCTGCGCACTTCTAGTAAACATCATACTTTGTAAGGAAAACCATAACCAATCAGTATAAATATACATCCTGTATAAATTCACTTGCAGTTACGCCCTAATGCTGAACTGCTGGGACGAGTCGCCGCGTGAACGCCCGCCCTTCGACGACGTGCACGACCAAATAATGCAATTTCTCGATGCGCAAAACACGCGCACGAATCTGCGCAATCGGGGCCGCCAGCAGGTGCCCAGCTCGCGCAGGCGCGGACACAACAATTACGCCATGCTGTATCAGTAGTCAATATAAGGTCCAATATATGCTAGTTGCAAGAGCTATATGTGTTTTATATGTATATAATTGTAAAGGAATGGTATAGATGATCATTTAGGCATAGATGAGCAGGCATGACTTGTGTATCTTTTGATCATGTTGATCATTTTCTACTCAAATACTTAAAATACAAGTTGAAAGTGACACTGCAAAGGGTGTTCAATGCATCTTTTCCTTTAAAATCAACCATGTTTTGTAATTAAGGGGAAAGGTGCAATAAACGCTTACATATTTGATGGGAAATGGTGTTAAACCAATTGAAACAGAATATCTATTACATAAACATATTTTATCAAACAAAATTAATTAAAGATCAAAGCTTTCTTTAAAGTCATATTCATGGATACCATTGGAGCCATATTATGCAGGAATATAGATTTTGAAATTGATATGTAAAGTAAATATGCTTATGAAATTTATGAATCTTCTTAAATTAATGCTTTGACTTCTGTTATTCGATATTATATGAATATTTTAGCTTCTTGTGGGATAGTTTTCAATAATGTAACATATAATGTAACATATCATTCACTAGTCCATGTATCTTATTACAGGATAGCAATATCAGGGAAAATGAAGTTGGGGTAAAGCTGACCTATCGACTGATTCTCAAAGTTTTCTTATAATAAATAGGCAAAAATTTAGTATATAGTAGCCTATTTCATTTTAAAAACGTTCCAGCTTATTTCACCTTTAGATTGTGAGTTGCATTGTGAATGTATATGAAAATACAAAATCTTCAAGACTCGTTCAATATAATGATTATGCGGAATAGTTTAATTTGCGCCAAACAACAACGTCTGTTTCAATGTTGTGACGTTTCGGCAAATCGCAACGACGTATCTATTGGACATCACTTGGACAAAATACATTAATGTGCATATTTATAGAATATATGTATGCAACATGTACATAGTCGCTTGAAATGGATTAGGCGTTTCGATAATGTGATGAGGAATGATAAAAGTGTATGAAATTTTGGGTATACGCCGTTTTGTAATACATATTTGTAAGTTATCTAATAGTTTTCATGAATCTTTTAAGTGTATACAATATCAAAGCAAGGTATCATATTTCGAAATATGATATGTGTTCTCCAGAGCATGAGTTAGTTGGTGGACATTTAAAGGTGCTACAGTGATGCTTATGGGATATGATATGGCCAAATTTCAATATAAAAAATGCAATGTATAAACCATAGATCGTTTTAGATTTTGCAATAAAGAGCTCGAAAACCAGACTGTTCTTTTATTAAGTGAGTAAAAATTGTTGGTTATGCAATGCACTTCAGTGTAACAAATAAATTTGTTATGTGAGATATTTTCGCACATTCATTGTTCAATCGAACAGTATCTCTCTTATCAAAAATATAAACAACACAAATTTTCATTTGTGCAAAGCACCATTTTATTATATTTTATAAAAACTTCTCAACAAATTCTTAGTTCATATGTAGTTACTAAAAGTAACTACACACCTCAGCTTACTGCAACCTTTGCAATTCGGCTACTCTACATGTGTATTGAATGTTATTTTCGTGGAAAATCAATTTTAGACAGGAAAGATAAACGAAATTTCGTAATGCTAAGAGTCATGGAATGACAATAAATATGAATTTTCATTTCGAGCTTTACCTAATTTCTGGCGCTAGCCATTTTTTTTTTTCGGTTCAGAAATATGAGAGAACATACACTCAATCAACACAACAATGATATACGTATTTGTTACATACCTTTTATCCATTTACTCTTGACAAAAACCACAAAACCTATCAACCTAAACATGAACTCGGGCGGCAAAAACGGCGTTATCTACGAGCGTTCTTAGAGCGATAAGATATGCGAACAGCAGACGCAATCTTGTGCTTGGTGATCCAGTATTTTCGCTTGAGTGCCAGACCTTAGCAACAGAGCTTTGGTTCACTTTGGCAGACAGGCTTTATATGGTGTTTGACAAAGAGCACAGATTTATGGGCTGGATCTTATTGATCCATAGGTGAGCAACATCTTACATGGATAAGGGAGGGGGAAGGGGAGAACAAGAAAACACATTTCATGAGTTAAACAGAGTCATGGCCACATATACAAGCTGCGATCATTATATTCAGTTAATATAGTGTTTTAATATCTATCCGTTACACCTTTGTTCACACATACTGACAGTGATTCATCTACTGCAAATTACATGTCATTAGCATAAAATATGGCACTTAACAAATAGGAGCAACCGATGTAATGAATATAAACTTATGAAGCGCTCGCCGCCAATATATGTAGCCTTGCCCTCGATATCAGTTTTCAGCCTTTACTTTATCTCTCTGAAACTCCGCCAACGGAATACACCGAGCCACTAGCTTTTGCTTTTATCAACTGCAATCGCAAGAAAGGAGCTTGCCAACCGCTGCTACCAACAACTTAGGTCCGCTTTTTAGTTTTACGTTCTGTTCATGTTATTTTTTGTTTTGCGCCTTTTGCCTATAACGTGTTTGTTTTTAGTCTGTTATGCCAAAGTAAGGTGAGATTCTTAGAAACAGTTTGGTTCTGCTTATAGTTTCTCCGTATTCAGACTATAAGCAATAAATGTCCATGAACTGCATTTACGGAATTTTCTAATGAGAAAAATCTGAAATATCTCTGTATCCAAAAACAAAATACACGTTTCCAGCCCATAAAAGCTTTTAAAGTTATTGGTAGCAGACAGAATAAGGACGCAAGCATGAAAAGAACACTCAATGCAATAACCAGGTCTATCAATCTCAAAATGTAGCATTTTGGAGATTATAGATAAAAGCATTACGAAAGAGAAAACGCGATTAATGAAGCTGAATGTGTGCTTTAGATAAAACATGGGTAAACTTGATTTACACATTTTTCTAATTGCATTTTCAGTATAAATGAGCATCCCCAACAACATTTCGATAAACCACACAATCTGCTACATTAATCGCGTTTCGTCTCCCGTAAAAACGATCGGCTCGGTGTGAAAAATAGACAATGGAATGGTACGCCTCCTTGGCGTAAATTTCAGAGAAAGTCAAAAAAGGCACTTTGCACTTACATTACACTTTGATAAAAATTTACTCAGCCATATAATTCATTAGCTAAATTATCTTCATCATATACACTTTTTTCAAATATTATTGAATATTGTGAATATATTTTATCTAAATTTGGATTTGATTCGTAATAAATTGAAGAACCAGCTTCCTGCTTAACCAATGATATTCAAAACAATATTTTTTTTCACAAATGCTCCCTAACATTTTTGGTCGCGGATTTTAGTAATCGAGAGTCTTCAAATACTAATTAATTGAAAGAAAAAACTTTTTGCTAATAATTAATGATGAACAAAACAGTCAATATCCAACTTATTTGTAACCATGGTCTCGGCATTGGAACCTTTAGTCTTCATCTTTTCCGCGTTTGATGATTGCTACGAATTTCAGGTAATCCAACTTCCCGCCCTCGAGTGGAGCCTCTTTCCACACTTGCTTGATCTGGAAAATGATAGATAGCAAACATTTTTCTTAAATGATCTTGTTTTATTGTATTGATAGATAAGGAAGGTGAAAACCCATAGTATGTGTTATCCGTTGGATGTATAATATTTCATTTATTTAAACGTTTGTACGTTTTCGCATTATATGCTCTAACAGTACCGACGAGATATCGGATCGAAACACCACTAGAACATGTTTTATTTATTATTGCAGAATGCGGTAGAAAAAACTAACAAAAGGAGAACGCTTTATATACCAAAATGGTAACACTGTGTCTTCTTACGTCTTTCTCGCAGTAAAACATAGGATCATTCTAACGGAAAAGAAGATCGCGTGAAAAAAACTATGTTTTGGCTTAGATATGTAACCTTGCCCTAAGATTTTAATTCATTCTAAATCAAACTTATCTTAATCTAAATTACCTCGCTTTTGTCGAATTGATCACCAACGTTCATCAGGAGATCTTTGACACTGCGAAATCAAGATATGGTTATTAGTTGTTTATAATAACAAATGGAATTGACATGATAAAGGTTATCAACAGAAAGGTTACTATAGGTTTTAAGTTTTCACACTTATTTGTGAATTATCGCTGATATTGAAAAAATTTCTAACAGTCATTTCGTACACAATGATTTCACGTTATTGGCAACTAGATATTTTCAAAAGGCCAATTTTAAGAGCAAGAAAAGCTCGATTCGCATGTTAATTTCAAAAATAATAAATCAGGCAGGGTCTTGTTAACACTTTATAACTTTTCGTTATTATATATTATATTATTATATATTATATCATTATATTATATATATTATATTCATTTATTA
>LQRL01021118.1:0-10018 GCA_001703475.1 Hydroides elegans
CTAAAACATAGTTATGCGAGTAACAAATTATTTTCTAAAAACCCGACCAAAAATATAATCTGCTCCGTTTTCGTAAACGAAAAAGATAGCAGATAATAAACTACGAATTCTAAGATTTTCATAAGAGAGATATAAGCACGCGCGATCAGGATATTTTTAAAAACCTTTTTTTTGTTTCACGAGAATAAACGAAAACATTCTATTCAATTGGTGCTGTGTGGCATGAGACAGCGTCCTTTTATGTCAACAACTACATAAAGGCATATTTACCAAAGAAAATATTTCACATCAAAATACGATTACGTTAAATATCATCGTAATGTATAAACTGGTTATTGCGCAGTTCGGAGAAGGGTGTCTGATATAGGAAGCATACAATATTCGAAACGCGTATATCAGACACGGATCAAGAAAATACTGTTAAATAGTGGTGCCAATTGTATTAGATACAAAACCGAAAGGGAGCGGGGGAAATATTTTTTGGTTTAATATATGCGGCCGAACAAGCACAGGCATAATCATATTCAGTTTTCATCAGAAGTAAGCCGAATTTGTCCGAATGGGTGATGCAAAGTTTTATATATAACGGCATTTTCTCATTTTTATTGTTCTATTGATAAATAACTGTTTTTCATGATAAAATTGACTTATAACTGTTTTTGCGGAAAAATCATATTCCCTTATAGCAATCAAACATAGTAATCTAGATATTGATAACTAAACTATGTGAAATTGTCCAATACTCAAAGTTAAACATAACACATTAGAAAAGAGTTGGTGTGGTTTTAGACAAATTCGTTTTGTTTTTAGGGCGTGGTAATCATTGAGCCCTTCCCCTATAAACGTATTTTTATGTATTTGTAAGGTGAACCCAAAAACGCGTCTAGCTTTTAAAACACAGTTGGCGTTATGGAGTTTACATATATGAAAAATCGCTTGAAAAGGTTTTCCGTGTGGACAGGCCTTAGTGGTCAAAGCTTTCCCACCAATATGAGGTAACATAATAACTACGTCATAATAACTAACTCATTACATGCCTATCACCTTCCGCCCTTACAAAAATTAAAATATTGAATAAGAAGGTAATGATATAAATAAATTAAGCTTATTAAGGGTCACAGATGAATGTTCAACCAAAATAAAATGTATCAGCATCGTCCGACCCGAACGATGATTAAAAAACACCATCTGTTACCAGTACATGTTGCATGATAATTTTTATTAATACATTGTAATTTTTAACCTTAATCAGGAGTACACGTTATGTATTTTATTATCACAAAGGCGATACATGTTTTTGTATTGATCACATACATGAATGCTTGAATAATTTTGCATATGTGTAATCAATTCTTATTTATATTCCATGTTAATGTTTTGTGGCACTTTTAATTGGTTAGACCGGAAATGACAACGACCCACCTCTTATCTGTTTAGATTGTTGCACTAAATGAAGATTTGTATTTGTGACCTAGAATCAAAAGCAGAAAGCAATTAGATGAACTCTTTGGAAAATGTCTCAGATCCAAAAAAGTATTCACTCTTTCATAATTTCATAGAAATAAAGCACGTATAACCACTTTGCCACTTCGCCATAAAACACATTTATTACGCGATGACATTTTTTAGTTTCCTTTAGTTCCATACGCAGGGTTATAGTTCCAGCTTCTATCTTTATCTTATTAACCAAGGCTATCTCTGAATAAACATTGATGAACTGTTTTCATAAATTATGTATTACGAGATTCTATTATTTCACTCATTGATGAGTAAATGAGTGGCATACTTAGATACATCTGCACAAATTACTGACCAGGTCAAAAGGTTAATCTTTCGCTTTATGTCTTTTCCAGGAATACAATTTACTGAGGCAAATTGGTGTTAGTACATATTCGTTTTGAGCACATATCGTATCAATTATATGTTTTTTTTTTGTTTTTTGAGTAAAAGATTTCGTTGTTTCAAAATAAAGTTTAACTTAGGAAGAAAACCTATTTGCTCCTGCCCACTCGGCAAACAACATCCTCAGGACGTTCTTATCACGCTGTTTTACGTCCCGACGTCCGCGACTTAATAAGGACGTCGTTAAGATGTCAAAAACGAGACGTCCCAGCGGAGTCATTAAATGACGTCAATAGGACGAATTTTTCATGACATAACATATTTACACATCCAGAGTACATCAATAATCAGGCGTTGTAAGGACGTGCTATTAATTTCGTCCTAGTGACGTTGCAAATTTGACGTCCTTTTGACGTGCCAATATGACGTTGAATAGACCAACTATTCTGGTCGGAACGTAATCTGACGTTCTTAGAACTTAGCGAAAACACGTATTGTTAAAGAGCATTGCGAATACCCCCTCCCAAAATTTTGATTTTTGACCACTTACAGTAGGAATTGTTTTGATTTCAAAATGGAATATGATAGTCCAGATGAATGTCCATCATATTCCTCAAAAATGTATATTTATGATATTTAAGTATAACTTAATCTTGATATTTAGATGAAAATGTGCTTGCAATAAATATTACGTCCGAATAAAGGCCGTCCCTAATTCGTCCCATCACGGACCAGTTTAGGACGTCGTATTTAAAGTATATGTGGTCGTTTTTTTGTGCACGTCCTATGGATGTCAGATATGGACGTCGATGCGACGTCTAAAAATTACGTCCGCGAACTTTCATACATGCACAGTATATGTATGAAAGGACGTCATGTAAAGACGTCGAGGGGACATGATAAGGACGTGGCTTTGCCGAGTGGGTGGGACTGTTCACGAAAAATGTTTTCATTAAAACATAGTGTGCGAACAACCTTATTCGCATGACAAAATACATTACTGAAGGATTGGCCCTGGTAATCGTGATAATATATACTCACCCAAACAAATTAATATATTACTTTATTTCTAATTAACTTTTTTATGCGTCGACCAATTGTGCTCAAATTTTCAGCATCGGTAGAACTACTAATCCTTCACAACTAGTAGCAACATTGTAAATATTGATTGATAATGTTTGGGGGTGTGAAAAATAAAGGTGTGAAACCATGTTTGCCTTCAAAGCATATCGACCTTGTAGCTTTGAGTATTTTTTTTCCACATGGTTGTGTTCCTTAAAAAAATTCGAGCATTTGATAAATTCACTTTTTTCTGTAAAATCAAAAATAATCATGCCACGCCTATTTAAAGAAGAGAGAGGACGATCTTTTGGTATGCTGGCTACTGGGGGTTCCAAGAAAGAGGTCGCCACACCATTTAGTGCACAATCGCTGAGATTTATTGTCTCAAAACGCGATTTTAACCAAATTGGTCATTATTGGACAGACCGAGCAGTAGCCGTCTTGGCGTAACGACCGCGCGTCAACAGCGAAGGCTTCGCCTGCAGCGCCTCTGAGAGCAATTTCGTGCAGCGACATTGACTGTCATCGAGACGACGGGGACTCATAATCCATAATTTTTCAGTCAAACAGTCATCGATCGCCTGTGCGAACATGGAATGTGTTCTTATTGTTCGGCTATCGAACGAGTCTTTAACCGCCCACCGAAGTCAAAATCCTGTGTATGTGGACACGGCGAATCGTTGTGATGAGATGATGCGACGCAATTGGTCATGAAAAATGTTTACCAACGAGTCGCGGTGCAAAGTATTTCGCGCAGGCGGGTTTTATCGCTTTTTTCATGGGCACTGGCGAAAGATCTTCGCGATCATGTTTTCGGCAAGTGGATCGGAAAAGCGGCAGTTTGGTTATGATCTAGGATACAATATTGTATGGCTGGCGATCTAAACACGTGGTTATTGAAGGGAACGTTGCTGCCAATAGCTTCAACGATACAACATTCAACACCCAAGCTGCCACGTATATGTTGTGTTTCCCTCATACGTGAACAAAAAAAACCCCTGTGTCGCGGATGTTTGTGTACGCAATTTTTTTACACAAACATTGAGACGCTACTCTGGTCAGTTTTTTACGGGCAATTAGCTGATAGGACACTCCTGGAACCATCTAGATCGTCGCACATGATCCGGACAACATGCCGCCAAAAATTGCGCTGCACTCAGACAGGTTCGTATCGAAGAGTGGCATCCTTGCCTCATGCAATCATCAACCGATCGTTTATGTTGGTGCCACGACGTATTCAGGAAATGTTGGCTGAAGGAGGTCGACACACTCGATAGTAACCGTGTGAAATGTCTCTGTCTGGTTTTAGCACGGGATTATTGATACCACTAAAAGTTAAAGTACTGCTACGTTATTGATTTATTTTTAATTGGCTTGTAAAATTACAAGGCTATTGATAATGCTCAAAATTATATGCTTCTGTAATTTCATGAGGATCCATTCAGTAGAACCAGAGATATGACCCTCTGAACGCAAAATATACTTTCTTGTTTGGGTGAGTATAGTAAACTTAATTATGTTCTGAATTCAACAATAGTATATTTACGATCTTTTGAATATGTTCTAAGCAACCAATAACGGTTAATCGATTTGTTTGGTTAACACTTAAATACGAATTGATTTTCGGTGGTAATCGCAGCTTAAACACTAGAAACAAGCTTCATCATATTTAAGAATTCGCGTTGCCAATAAACTAAAATGAATATAGATTAAGTCAAGATACAATAAATCATTTAACAACCTACATCTATAGGAGATGCTATGACATGACATTGTATTGTTCGCGGTTACATGTAGAATTTCATATGTGTATAACAATACCTGCCACGTGTATAACACCTCGTGGGGGTGCTCCTCATCATTGTGCGTATGTCCATTGTTGTGTAACAGCAAATATGAAAAAAAAGAGTATTTTTCGTAACTCGGTCAACCGATAGTTATACGCTAATAACCAGTACGCTATAGGCACTGCTTGGGGAAAAGACAAGGGTATACATTTGGTCACTTTGAGCTATTTACCATACCCGATGCGAGGGCGTTTAATCAAGTACAAATGAGAATCAAATACCTTTTTTCACAGATTTTCAATAAAATGTTGCCCATCTCCGATACTTCCCTTTGATTACAGGTCATTCTCTCGATTTTTATCCAATGACCCAATATGCATTGATTACGCGCAATTAATTATATATGTGCTCAATATCTTTGTTATTTAATCTCTTTCTAATTATTTCAACTTTCAACCATGCCATCTATGATTATATGTGGAATGTTTAAAAAATGTTTCACAATATGACAATTCACTTCATCGCATGTATGACCCACCCCATCATATGATTAAAACAACTCTTTGCCACTGGCGATAATTCAATAACCTACCAATGAGTGACGTCACTAGTTTCTTAATGAGCGCGCGAATCCACTATACCACTTGTGGAAGTGTGTCGGGTCTTACAACATCTGACATCTCAGGTAGTAACACTCAGAGAGATGAGATGCATATAAGCCGCCGAAAAGTGCCGAACAGTAAATGGATGCTTTTCCGAGGTATGCCGAGAGCAGCCGGTGATCCGAAATAGTGCAATATCAAACATATTTGGTCATTTTTGAAACTTTCTGAGAGATTGAGTTTTTACTTAATATTGCATATGATATGAACTGTGATTGTCGAGTGGTGGCTTTCCGTGGTTTAATGAGTGGACCCAGTGATGCGAATTTTTGTGAGCGTCAAAATCCAGATACAGTTGAGACAATTGTATAATGCAGTGTATTTTCAATATTGATTGATAAATTTGAATCAAGAAATCATATATAAATGATGTAGATTACTTGCTAAATATTACTTTAATATAATTTTAATAACTTTGACATATCGATTGGTATGTACATGTTTTGTTTTCGATATTATTTATAAATCACCTTTTTAATTTCCAGTCCGACTAAAGAAGGCTTTAGACAGAAGGCAGAGTAAAATATATTCTTAAAAAGTCGAAACCGCTCGTAACAAGGATCTCATATGTATTTACCGCGTCACATTGCGCAACAAATTCTTTGTCTCATATAATTGATAAAATTATATTTATTATTCCTCAAAAAACTTCAGGTTCCCGGAAAGCATTCAAGATTAGCGCTAAATACATGATCAAGTATAAAACAATTCATTAGCGAAACCATAATCATGGGATGCCTTCCATTCTATTGAGAAGCAGCATATATCCGAAATTCTATTGTCCGGTCAGGCTAAATGCAGAGCTAGCATATACGATTTCTCCCATTCTCTACAGAGCCAGGGAATCCTGCTACAAAAACCGGCATCTTCGATTTCAGCCTCTCACTTTTCTGTTCAACGCCGTCCAGATTGGTCTACTCGAATTCCAGTCATAGCCGACAGAATTCAATAATAAAATATTTATTTATTTGGTAAATATTTGTTTAAAAAATAACAACAAATAAACATGTCTGAATTCTGGCTCCGCAAGATGCGCACGTACTTTGTGAGGATTGACTTTGACAATGATGGGGCGATTACGCGAAAAGATTTCGAAGGAATGGCCAACCGATTTTCGGACATCGGGAAAATGTCCGACGCACACAAAGCGGCGCTGATGCAAACGATGACTGCAGTAAGTGGAATTTATTTATTTATTTATTTATTTTATTATTTATGTATTTTCGTTTTATTTATTTTTCAATTGTAGACATTGAAAATTGGTATTAGCAGCATTTCAAGCCCATGCGTTATTAATTATGATTATTAACATATAAATAATATAGACGCTTTCTATATTGATATTTTCTTTTTGTAAATGCTAACCACGTTTTTAGAATTATAAATCCACTTATAAAATTTGATTTTGAATTGGTTTTGAGGATGTTTTCTCCTATAACCATTGAATGCTGTATCAAAGAAAAATAACGTATCAAACGTATAAAAGAAGAGTAACGTGAAAGCATTTACCATTTTTCTTAGTTAATTAATAGTAAACGATTCGAAGATGGAATTTTCTCACTGTATGTGCCTGCTCGGATTTATAGCTTTTGAGATTTATTTTTTATAGAACATTAATGAAACCACAGGTCAACATTTACAAATTCAAATTGAACGTAACTATCAATAACTATCAATAATGCATTTTAATGATAACTATAAAGCATTGAATTTATTCACAACTTGTCATATCCAGTCCTATAAGAGAGTTCGAAGTTTCCAAAAAATTCGATATTAGGGATGTTTACATAATCTTTTACCATTAAAGGGGGAGAACATTTTGTTATAGCATGTAAGGAAAACCCCTCTGAAAATTTGAAATTGAATTTTATAGAGGAAACAGGCAGTTATTCACACTTATAAACAGCAGAATTAAACGAAAAGTGTTATAATTCATTGTATACTTTGATTTTGAAGCTAAGCATACATAGTATACAAGAAGCGATCCGAGCTTTCTCCCCTTAAATTTGAAATACCTTTTTCCACAAAATTAAATGTCGAACTGGCTTGTTTATTATCTTTCTTACTCTAGCGCCCAAATGAATTGTTCAATGTGTAAAATGAATGCATTTCTAATATATTTGATAAAGACAATCTAAGTATAAAACTGCAAATATAATACTAGATGTTACGTAAGGAATCGTTGCTAATATGTACCTCGGTTTAGTATAAATGAAAACGAGGCTCAAATACGAATTGAAGAACAATGCTCACGGTATGACAAAAATACACATATTCATCGCTGAAAATGCATGTATACACGGAACCCTTTCTCAAATGAGACATGATCAAATGAAAATAAATATTATTTAGGTATATGATAATCGTTGTGATAATTGTGATAAATAAACGAGAGTTATTTATATTCATGCTTTTGGAACAAAAAACAAAATCGTATCATGTTTCAATTTCGTCGATCCAAATAAACAGTTGCTTCGGTAAGTAAAGCACCTTAAATTGAGAATAAACCATAATTAAGAAGCAAGTTCAAAAGTACATACTCGAGTAAAACATAGGGCAGTCAACTCTCGAAAAGATCGAGAATTCACGCTATTGTGCCTTCGGGTTAGAAACAGGTGCTTTTGTGATTAGCTTCGGATCATCGCCCGGAAATTAACTTAAACTGAATGGAATTGTGGGATATTTTTGATGGGAACCATGGCGCTGTGGTGCAAACTCGTTAATTATGCTTCCAGGCGCGGTTTTACAGGGGGTACTCTTATACATGTATGTAATACTTACAAATACATTTTGCAGCTCTGTTCGCTTTGATATTTCATATAACTGGCGCCCCGAAGTTCAATATTTTCTGGATCCGCGCCTGGCGTGATATGTAAAACAGATCCATACCTAACTATGTGGAGGGTGATTAATAGTGATAGACGTATCTAACCTGTTATGTTATAAACCTGACAGTGCATTCAATGATTAATCCATCAAATCAATTAACTTATTCACCTGAGACCACACACTCAAGTGTGGGAATCCTAATTGATACATTTTTGTCAATAGTACATGGATGATTAAATTATGTTTTTCAATAAAACAAATTTTTGATGCTGAAAAAAAAGGGAATGAAGCAAGAAGCTGCCAAATAACACGTTTCAAACTGGAACATGCTAGATGATTTGTGAGGATTCATTTTCATTCATTCATATTAAGATAAAACTTTCCTATGAACAAAAAATGCGAACCAAGATTAATTGATTAAAAATTCTATACGAAAATATTGTTAAGCAAATATTTTTAATTTACAATATCAATTCGTTTTTTAAGAAACTATATTTGCACACAAATACAATAATACTTAAAGTAAACTCCTAATTATTATAAAATGATTACTTCTTTTATGCAAAATGGAAGCAATTACGGCATTTATGGTGATAAAGCGTGATTACATGAGTTATTTTGATTTTAACCTTTATAGGGGAGATACTAATATCAATGCACATTTTACTTAAAGTGACAGGTTCTCAGTTGCTGTGTTGTATCAAATATGGTTTAATAATGAACTACTTTTTATAGCATAATTTGGCGATTTTCCTAAGCATGTGCTAAGGTATTCTGAGAAAGAAGAGGTTGTTGTATAGTGTATCTGTTGTTATTATAGGCTAAGTAAACCTGAAGGTAACGCAAATATACAATTAGTGCTGTAGAGGCTCCTAATCCAAAAAGCGAGGAGATACATTACACAGAGCATCATTGTTCAATAGGTTTGGGCTGTACATAATTGTCAAAATTTTGTTAGTGATACTATAACCCTGATCTGATGGTTCTTTGCATTTGAAGTTTTTTTTTAAGAGAAACCGAGATTTTATATTTAGAAAATAACAGAATAGTTGAACAGACTAAAAGACCTGATCAAACTATACAAAATAAGCATTTTTCGCTTATTTTATTATAATTTTTCGAAACGAAAATATGCTTTGAAATTATACCTCGCATACTTGAAGAGTATCTTGAATACCTATCTTGTATACGTACTTGAAGAGTATCTCACGAGCTGTTCCTTAAAAAAGGTTTTCCCCAGCAGCAGATTTTGAGGAAATTCGTTCCAGCTTGGAGATTTTTGCAGTTTGAGGACCACTTTTTATTCATAATTTCTATATCTTGTGATAATTAATGAGAATACCTAATTGTAAATGAATCATAATTGCTTGCTATTGTCTAATAACCTGTTATTTGATATTAATTATAAATGTGATTTAGTTAGATTGAACAGTTTATTTATTGCAAAGGGTGTTCCCTTTTTGCTCAAAGCTGGCTAGAAAGGGAGCAGCAGCTCAGCTGGCTTGCTTAATTTTGATGTTCAAAAAGGACAATTTTGTGGTTGTTTGTCTTTGTAAAGTTATTTAAGGTGATTTAACAACTTTTTGAAAACTGTGTTGTGAGATGCTCTTCATACATGAATATCGAAAGAGGTACCACGTAACCATATGATTTAAAGCTTATTATAGAGCCACCCTTCTCCGTTAATTGAACTCATGAATGATGTTACATGAATGACAGCTGGTACATAGTCTTTTCTTTACTACGTTTCTCCTTGAATTGTCAAAGTGCGTTACGCTACTTTTCCACTCCAGCGTAAACAACGGTTGCGCTTCGTTTATTCAACGCCTTTTGTTG
>LQRL01021122.1:0-13854 GCA_001703475.1 Hydroides elegans
TATAACACAGATATGTGTTTTCTTTCAATGTTGATGTGCGCAAGGTTCGGTCTTCACTGACTGAACGCAACAAGCTTTGATGTATCAAGCTGTTGAGTGATGTCAATTTTGCTAATTTATATACATAATTGTTTACCAATGTGATATTGATATCAATGTACGGCAGACAATTATGTTCATTCTTCAATCATTGATAAGGACGAACCTTCAATTTACTATTTGACAGGCGAACGAGTTAATTCCATCAGTGACAGTGCCTTCGGTGATGTGTGTCAGCATACTGGGTCTGTTTATGCTGCTCTTTTGTGCGATCCAGCCATTCATGTGTATGAAAAAACTACTTGGGAGCGCATCCGCACCATCAGTGCGTGCATGAGTGATGACTTTCATATGTTCCACACGCTGCGTGTAACAGGCCATAATATCACACTTGCGTGTATGGAAAGTGACTGTATACATGTCTTGGATAACAATGGCACACTGCAAACGACGCACGGAAAGAACGATGCCACATGTACCTTCCGTGAACCATGCGTATGTCACTTGGATAGTTATGGTAGCATGCTGGTGGCTGACAAATTAAATGATCGCATACAGGTATTCTTTGAAGGCAAGTGGCGCGTGTTACCGCTGCAGCCACAGCCATTAAAGCCAGTGGACGCTGTCGTGACTCAACACGCGCTCTACGTTGTTACTTCGAGTAAACAATTGATAATGTATAAAATCCATTAACAAAATCAATGCACTTCATGCACTTCCGAATAGCATTGCATCAAAGTAAACTATTCTTATTGAATGTCAGACCCGTACTAGAACTATGCACCTTTGTTTCACATTATAATGTATATATGACCGTTTCCAGATACGCCCACATTGTGCGTACTGTCGCTTCAGCCGAAGTCACCATCACCAATTGACGCCGTTATTACTCTTATGTACGTTTTTTTTGTTACAGGTCGCAATTGTTCTTCCACATGTTCTATTTATAACATACTTGATTGTGTGTCTTAACCGGTGCATTAAATAAGATACAGTTACAATTGAAAATGCTGATTAAAACACAGACACATGAAAAATGTACATACAATGTCCTTATAATCACATTAATTTCACGTGCATTGTTGCAGTTTTATCAAAGATAGAATATGGAATAAAATAATCCAATGAAAACACAAGCACATGCAAATGCACATGCAAATGTTGTTATTATCAAATTTATGTCACCTTCATTTTACAGTATTTTAAAGCTAGAATATTAAATAAACTTATCAATAAATAATCATCATATAAAAAAATAAATAAAAGGTTTCAAATATGTTTGTTAATAATCTTTTTTATTTTTTTAAAACCAGATTTACGATTAAATTAATATCAATATTTAATATAGTCCTGTGTAACAGACTAGTTTGATTAATTGCATATATATCAAGAATTAATTATATATTTTCAATAATAAAGATTTACACATAAAATACCCATGGAGTTATTTCATATGGTATTGGTTTAAACTATAATAAAATTATCCTAAAGTAAATGAATCAAACTTAAGTTATCACTTAATGCGAAATACGCTGAACGTTCATTTCACTCATTTGAAAAATCGGTACCAAAAATACAAACAAATATAACCTTTATAGTTTTACCTAAAACCAGCTTTTAAGTTTCTTGGATCGTTAAATGAACCAACCACGTTCAAATAACATTTGCCTAGGTTTTCAATAATTTTGAATTTGTAAATTCAAATTAGGTTCAGGCTCCCGAACCCCAAAAACCGAAATGCATTTTTAGTGCCAATTTCCATTAAATACCAAAGCCGAAATCTCTGAGATGCTGTCGCTACACCACATGATAGGGAGACAAACTGAATTAAATGCAAAATGTTGATGAATGTTGTTGTATCTCCTGTCAACGCTTTTATCTTTTCTTAAAACATATAACACGTCTTCTACGTCAAATGCTATATATATTATCTTTAAGAAATACACACCATCATGACAAAGCTCATTAGATGTATCCAGACTATAATTCAGACAACATACCACATTTCGAATCAAATTAGAGTGTGATGCTCAGTTTTACTATAACAAACGTATCCGCAAAATTACATTCTCCAACATGAAATAAATGATAACCATGAACATATATGCGTAAAATAATTCTCGCTCACCCAAGCTACCCCAACTCCTCCCGTCTCTACTTGGTATCCCTCCGCAAAATAACATAACTCAAAAATGACCTACCCCCTTAACCCCATCCTCTCAACAAGCGACCGGGTAATATCACCGTTTTCTTTGCCCCGACTGTCGGTTTTCGATGGCGACGACAGCCATAATGCCTCAGGCACTCAAGCCAGATGAGGATCACGATGATGAACGTCAATCCGCAGATGTTCCCTGAAATCAAGCCGCCCGTGGGGAATCAACATCGTTTCTTAACAAGAATGAAATTCAGTGTTGAATATAGTTATAACTATAGCCATAAACTGTTCACTATTTGGGAAAACATACTACCGCGAATCATCAGGCATTATTTTACGAGGCATACGTGAATGATATATGCTACGAAAGAAAAATGATATGGAGTATATCCTGATATTCTAAATATGTGTAATATGTAATTGAAAGACGTAATATGTAATATGTGTGTAATATGTAATTGAAAGACGGCTTATTTTTTTTGTAAATCAAGAACAATATGCTCGTTACAATACCTTACAAAGTACATATTATGATGAAAATATCCATAATCACCTTAATTATATATGTTGAGGCAAATAGATACCAATTTTTTTCATTCGATTGCAAAATAAAACTCAAAGGATGCCGTTGCTTTATATTATTATCTAAATCATAAGCAGACATAAAATTGAATACGGAAACAAAATAAGCAGACACATGCTGGATTAATGAGGATCGATTGCTGCTCAGACGCCACAGTAGCAACCGTTTGCAAAAATGCATTTCGGTTCCTTAGGCTCGATAGCCTTTTTAATTTTGAATTAACAAATACAAAATTATTAAAATCTAGGCAAATGTTATTTGAATGTGGTTTGTTTCACATAGTTTATGTTCCTTACAAGTTCATTTTACGATCCAAGAAAACTAAAAATCGGTTTTAGTTTAACATTTATTTAAAGGTTTAATGTTTTGGTATGGTTTGGTACCTATTTGTTAAAACTTAAAATAGTTCCGTTGATTTAAATGAGTGGAATTAACGTTGAGCGCATTTTTGCATGATATCTTAAATTTAATTCACCTGATGATAATTTTATTATAGTTTAAACAAATAACATATGAAAAACTCAATGGGTATTTTATGTGTATATCTTTATTGTTTTAAATATAAAGTAAATTCTTGACATGTATGTACTTAATGATTCTGTTAATCGATTTTATACATCATCAACGTTTTACACTTATTAAAAACATACAGCGCGTGTTGAGTCACGACAGCGTCCACTGGTATTGATGGCTGTGGCTGCAGCGATAACACGCGCAACTCGCCCTTACAGAGTAACTGTATGCGATCTTTTAATTTGCCAGCCACTAGCATGCTGCCATCACTATCTATGCGACATAAGCATTGTTCACGGAAGATACATTACTGTACTTTGCATGCGTCTTTTTCAGTGTGCCACTGTTATCCAAGACATGTATACTGTGACTTTTCATGCACGCCAGTGTGATACTATGGCTTGTTACATGCAGCGTGTGGAACATATGAATGTCACCACTCATGCACGCAGTGATGGTGTGGATAAGCTACCAAGTAGTTTTGTCAAACACGTGAATGGTTGGATCGCCAACAAGAGTAGCATAAACAGACCCAGTATGCTGTCACACTTCACCGAAACCTGTCACAAATGGCATTAACTCGTTCGCCTGTCAAATAGTAAATCGAATGTTCGTCCTTATCAATGATTGAATAAAACACATAAAGGCTGCCGTACATTGATAACAATATCACATTGGTTAACAATAATTAAATAAATGAGTAAATTCGACATCGCTCAACAGTGTTTCACATCAAAGCTTGTTGGGTTCAGTCACTGAAGACCGAACCTTGCGCACAACATTGAAAACACACATATATATTTGTTGATAAAATTACACAAATCTCATTTTATCTAGTTACAGAGAGAACTATTCTTCATGACACTTCAAACCGAAAATAACAGATTTTATTGACAACTTCAGAAACATTCTACTGGATCTATATAAATAAACAAACCTGTAGATGTTATCAAAAATAAACAATTTTGTGCAGCAATTACAGCTCAATCACCAACATCAGCAGCACCCCATACATACGTTATTCCCGGAAACCGCATATCACGCACATGTTTAAGCGCGAGGTCGTATACTCTGATACCACGTGGTCCTTGACACCAGAGATGACCATCAATGAAACGCAGTGACCACAACCAAGATGTAAGACTGGTCACTTCCGTAATATTGACAGCTGTTGAAAGCCTTGTTGACAATGTTGACTCTTTGTCCGGATTTTAAATGTTAGTGATTTATATTTAATCACATATATTTAAAGTTAAGCTTTACTATGCAAACTTAGTTAGATTCACCTCTCTGTTTACATATGATATTGAATCATTGTTCAATCAAGTATATCTGAGGTTCTCAAGCAAAAATGAAGGGTGTTCATTGTTATTTTACTCAAGAATAATATATGAATAATGTAAATGTAAAAAAAAACGCCATTGTATAGTGAAATTCAAGTGGATGTGGCAAAATATTTATGATAATCATATGTTATTAAATTACTACATCAAATGTAAATCGATATACTGTGACATTAAAACCATATATAACAAATATTAAAGGTGATGTTACCATAGTTCTGAGGCCATACAATTTTTCGTTGATATCTTCTATCATGTCGAAGCGTTTCCGCTCTCTTAAGTGCTTGCGATTGATTTCGATCTAAAGGAGACAATCTCCATCTTCTCTATTAGTCTCATTAACGAAGTAATAGAAATCCGTTTGTCCTTCACGAGGAAAGTAAGCAATGTTTTATAAATTTACAGGTCTGAGTATGTGTAAGTGATCTGTCATCTATAGGTCAATATCAACACACCCGTATATTTAATCAAAGATCAACCACTTGCCGTTGCGATTACGGCTCCATCACCAACATTCACCGCGCCATACATCCAAACGTTTTGCCTTAAGCTTGAGGTAAATTACGTTTATGCCCCCGTGTTCACCACACCAGAGATGTTCGTCAATGAGACATAGCGACGACGGTTCAAACGAGAGAGTGGCCTCTTTCGCCTCGGGAATAATGGTTGCTGTCGCTAACTGGTTAATGGTCCAGACTCGATGTCCTAATTTTCAAAGCACATAAATGCTAATGAGAAATATGAAATATATATATTTGGAGCTGGTTTTGACTGTTGATATCTTTAATTTCATGTTTTGTGGTGCATGTATTTTGGATGTGTATTGAACAATAACTTTTATCTCTTAAAACCCACAACAAAGCGTGTTATGAAGGAATAAAAGGAACCAGAAAATATTTTGTGTTTGCCCAACGACAGAATTTTATGATACTCCGAACGTCCTATCCCTTTCTATAACCGTCTTTTGAGGCAGGGCATTTATAATATGATTTTCGAGAAACCAATTTGAAATCCAATTGAATCTCCATACGCTATCATATGTGATGTCAACTTAACATAGCATTATAATCTCTAAGTAAGCCGTGCTTCGGCTTAAAAATCCTAAAATAAGACTCAAATGGTGGAATGAGATCAATGCTTATAGCAAAAGTTTTTCTTTGGGAATCACTATCACCGAAATAATAGAGTTTCATACAAGAAACTTAAACAAATGGTTCAACAAATAGCTGCTTTCCATTTACGACTTCTATATCGAAATTGAGATATGTAAAAGGTATTCGAAGACATAATTTTGTCTTTGTCAAAATATCTTCAATAGTCTTGTTTAGTCTTTATTTAAATAAGTCCGGGTTCAAATACCACTGTCCTTGACATTGATAAGCAAATGGTTAATTGGATTTGATAAATTTGGTGAATCCGACAATCGTAAGAAAAATACATTTTCTAACTGAATTATTTGAAATAAGTTTGCAATATATTTAAAGACTAATTCATAATCAAACTCATTCGGGTGAACATTTCTTGTATTTTCTTTGTCATTTTCCACTAAATGTGGGATGCATTAGAATATTGGATCGCCTTAATGTAATTTGTTACACATTGCTTCCATGATTTTGTGAACATACAACCTTATTTTGTCATATTTTGTTCCGTTGTTCTTTGTTACCGCTTGCCAAATCTTGTAAACTGCTTTGCTTGGCTTCATTGCAATTTGAGTGTGTATGAACTGTCTTGATCTATATTCTGTTCATGCCATTCGATGAATTGTTGCATCTTGCTTTCCGATGACAAAAGAAAGTTTAAATATGGTAGGTTGAAGCTGATGCTACACCGTATACGCTCATTGTGCTTTAAAACTGCTTCTAATTTGGTATCTCACCCCATAGTTCTTTTCCTAATGTTTGGTTAATTTTTATTAGTATGGATGAGTGGACAACTTAAAATAGAAATCCAGTTTTTCCATAGGGTAATATTATGAACTATGGAGAGGTTGCACTTTCGTCGTATGCTTGCAATCAGAAGGTTGTGAAATATAACCTCTTTCGAGCCATAAGATTATTCGAATATCGTATTTACCAGCGTCTTCTGAGGTTTATTTGTATATACACACTCAACTAGACAACCGTAGATATTATCAAGTTCAATATGCTTTGCACTGGATTTGAACAGACACTGATAATGCTTTAACAGGTCGTAAAACATTTCGTATTCATCATTAGGTACCACTTTGTCTACTAAACCTACTGTCATTGATGCGGACACATAAGCTTGTGCATTATTGAGAAGGGCGTTTATATTATCGATATTGCCTTGTTCTGTCTCAGCAACAAACTCAGATTCCGTATAAAGCGTGTTATTATCCAGTTAGGAGTCAGCGGATTTGGCTTATTGTCTATATAAGTGCTTCCCGAAATTGATATATTCTGTTTTTCTTACTCGATACTTTGTTATTTACTCAATTGATTTTGAAGCTCTTTAAAAGAAGCATGCTCTGCATTATCACTGCCGATGATTAAAACAGGCTTGGATGATTAAAACAGACCTTAATAGAAAAAAATAATTCATTTTCTTATTGATGACTTTTAAGCCGTTTTACGTTTTAACTTATACCCTATCGCCCATTTAGTGTGCTTTCTAAATACACTTTTATTTGGCGTTTATTCAAACTGTTTCTGCGTATATAAATCATAACCGAAAGAAATGACTGCAATATGTTGCCCTCAAATTAATTTCGGGTAGCTTCCGCTTAAAGGTCCCAATTTATAACAGATACAGTGTTCAGTAAATGATCTTGAGCAACAAGTAAAATCTCTAAAAGTTACGCAATGTTTTATGTGGATAAAGGGACAGCCAATTAAACATGACAGTCTTGACTAATACATGTCTATTTTACCCATCTCTTTCTATCATTATTCCTTGATTTTCAGTATCGTTGTGCATGGTGAAGGAATTCAGCTCTGGTTTATATTCATTTTGAGAATCTTTAGCTGCGTATAGATATAAACAATACATTAAGATGCTTTCAATGTTTAAGATAAACATTTCAATTGATTAATTTGTTAAAGCACAAAATAACATTTATACGATATATATCGTCAATAGCTAAATGCAAATAAATGATACTCCTTTCAATACATTGTCAACAAATAATAAAACATACTCTTTGTAAAGCTTTAGATGTATAGATATATAACAACTGTTCTTGTAAGATATGTTTATCCTCTTACTTAGGTTTATGTACTTTGCAGTTCCGCAAAACATGAACAAATAATTAGATTGTGTCATCCCAACAAACTTGAGGATTATATTTTTTTGTTACGTGTTTGTTGGCATGCGAAATCTGACTTTGATGAATAATCTGCATGTCTGATGATTGTAAAATTCCTCTATAAATATACTCTAAATAAGCAAAGGCTAAGTTTTACAATACATACTTAATATATATGTTGTCCAATAAACGACAGAATGCATACAGAATCGAGCGGTTGCATTAATTAAGAAAAGTCGATTTACTCAAAAGTGATAATCGTAAGCATGCTAAAGTTTTCATTTTAAAACGTGAATACGCAAGTTATGTACACTTAGCCGTAATCTTAACAAGCGAAAAACATAAGAATATTTTCACATGAATAACTGTCATTTATGTATTTATACTTGTTTTGGCTATGTATTGGCAGAACTAGCCTTGATATCGACTTTCCAAAAGCAACCCTACCCTACGATCAGTCGACGTCGTGAGGATACTCAAATATCTCTTAAATTTATCAGTTGTTTTTTGGCACGGCGACATCGTATTTGGATATGTAAAAATGTTGTCTAATTATATCAGCATATATTCAAAAACGCCTGGATAGCTTTAACATAGCTTTTACATGAGCTGAAAATGTAAAACTGATTAAAATATATTCTCCATATACTTGTTTTTTAAATCTATCTAAAATATTGAGTTGTACAAAACACTGACTTTGATGTCACATACTAAGCGACCCACCGAAGATTTTAAGGGTTATTGTATTTCTCGTACCTAAATTACCTTAATAGCAATATATTTTATCAGTTATGAGACAGTTGTTTTCCTTTTTTGTCGCCAGAAAACATGCGGTCATGTTTATGCACATAGCGCTTTCGTGCTATTCAGGTTAATCGATATATTTAGCCTGCACAGCAAACTTAAAGCACATGTGTCGCATATCAAGTATGGTGCTGTTCATATTTTAAAGAATACGGTTATTCATGTGTGCACAAATAATTTAACTTGACATAATCAAAAATAATATTTCTACAACATTTACATGTGGAATATCATTTGCTGTTTATATAAAAATATAATTTGATTGATTGGAGCAATTTATTTGTCACATCATCAACAGCAACAGCGTAAATTTACTGAATGCCCTACACGCTTTATCCGGCCAAAAACGAAACAAATGTACATAAATATATCAACATATGTTTCATATTTCTTATATGCGAGTATAAACAGCATTATAAACCCCATCGACAAAATGCATTAGTTCGATTAGCACTATAGCACATGTCCCCCAAAGCCTTTAAATAAATATTCTCGTTGCGAAACCTAATCGCTTTATTTAAACATTCATAAAGTCAATATATGGGACACAGTAATTTGATGCGAACATGTATTTGCTCAGTCCAACGCGTGTATCGACAAAAACATGTTAGAGGCTGGATTATATTTAAAAACACACAGTTTGTAAAACGTTGTCATTCAAATTAATATGAATATAAATGACACTGCATATAGGTTTGGATAATATTACTGGAATACTTTAGCAAAACTAAGCGTAAGAAACAAATATTTGTTCATAATAAAGCAGTTAATATAATAAGATCATTTGAATTTGAAACAAAATGTATTTAAACGAAGACCTAAATAAATAGATTCATAAAGAAAATTTAAAGCAGAGTTAGTTTCGTTTTATTTTAAGTGTATGCGTCAATGTGATTGAATATGGGGATATGCATGCTATAGGAATATGGAAAGCATAGTATGTCATAAAAGTTTTATATCCCGAATAAATACTAGTTTCGTTTTATTTCAAGTATGCGTGTTTTGATGTGCATATATAGATGCATTAGTGCAATTAACTAGCTAAGCATGAAATCCTTAATAGAAAACCGAAAGTAAAAAGAAACGGATATCAATTGCGTTATAGTCACAATACTAGTGTTCTAATTTATTTGTATTATGCTAACGGTTTATCATTAGTCATAGTTGACATGTTTACCATTTAGATAATTACATGCAGTGTTTGATTCTACCTAAGCATAATTTGTAAGTTATTTTCACCTTAGAATTGTGTATTCCCAATGATATGTTAGATAATTCAGTAAAAAGAAGGTAATATGTGTATTGTGATATAGGATAGATATAATTACAATAATACAATAATAATTACAACCACAGTAAGATACCTTTTGCTACTCAGAACATAAATCACAGGGCATGTAGTTGATAATTGTTAATGTGGGATAGAGTTGATTGTTCCGGACGTGTATGGTTCATATATGCATAAGACCGCTTCTTTGGTTAAAGAGGTTTTCATTTGGTTAGTGACTGCTCGTTGAGTGAGTAAGCTTAGGTAAGGTGATTAATGTATATATAACATGCACTTCTAGTTTGATAGCGATTAGTTTGAAAATACTCATTCATTATTGGTAAAATAAAGTGAGTACATTATACCAAGGATGCAACTAAGGATGTTAAAAATATATCAGTATGTAAAAAATAATGTTGGCCCATATTTTATATTCCAGATATTCTTACCAAAAATGTTCAATGGGTCCGGAGACTTCTCTGCATTGAATATGCAGGGAGACATGTCCCACCGAAATTCAACAAAGAGTGGGCGCGTTTATCCAAACACAGATGCAGGAGCAGACACGACTATTCACATATCTATGGTTTATACAATACTTGCGTTGTTTATTCTTGGAATAGTTATCGATGCAATTAGAGAGCTGATGATAATTGTTATAATATTTTCGTTCATGGTCGACAGACTAGTAGCATACACAGGTAAAACTATATTTTTGGTTTAACACAATGTTTTTCCTGAGTATATAGTGTCTATCATATGTAACCGACTCATTACACCTGGCTTTATACGGGGACAGTATATTTCTCATATCTTAAGTTATAAAAAGAAGCGCGTCATACATACGTCCACCACTAGTACCAATTATTTTCTTTCTAATCCAGTGTTTAAGCTTTTGATAAATTATCAGTATTTCTAAAGTCATTTGATACTTTTGTGAGGTGAATTATTATTTCTTGTACACACTGTATTCTATCTAAAGTAAATGGAGCTAGCTTCGTTTAATGAAATGATGCCCGTGTTTTTAGTTACTCTGTAATGGCAATATAACGCAATGATATTAATAACATGTTTGACCTGTTTAACCTGTTAAAAACCTTAAACAAACGCCACAAATCACTCTTATCTGATACATTTGAAAAGGCCTCATAAATATCAATCGATACTATTCTTATCAAGAACGATGTTTTAATTATCATGAAAAACAAGTTCATTCACAACCAAACTATTTTTTTACACAAATGCAATAGTTTTCTAATTAAACATAAACGAATGTAGAGTAGAATATAAGATTGAAATCCAACTATAAGATTTTTAGTTAAAAGATTGAAAGTTTCATTTTATAAAGAATCAGCTTTATTCATCAAGTCATTCGGAATTAATACCAACGCTGATAAAATTGAATGATATATTTATTTTGGAAACGTTCATATAATATGTCCATGGTCATTTAACATCTACAAAGAAATTGAATTCTTATTGAATTCAAACCAAATATACAATATATTTAATATTGTATTAAATTAACGTTATAGCCTTTTGATCACTCGTTATATTAAGTTTCAGAAAATACTTTAGTGATCGAACATTCTGATGAAGTCGAATCCTCTGTGCAACATTCCGCCGTTAATTCCAGAATGAGGAGGTGAGTGACCCTTTTGAACACTTCAACCCGATATCACGATCGTTCAATCATTTATATTCCGTAATTGTTGTTAATTCTTAAGTAGTTCAATGTAATAGGTAGAAAGAGCAAATTTTGTCTCAGTGTTTGCAAATACTTTTATTCTATCATATACAAATTAATATTTATTTTCATTACATATGGTTATATATGTTATGTTGCATTATTGAAAGTTTTTCATTTTGTCAATACATTAATTAGATAATTGCATTAATACATTGATTAGATAATTGCAATAGGCAATGAAACACTAAAATATAAAATACCTTGAATAAATTATTTGAATATATATGTAGTCGACATCAAAAGAAAGGTCCTGTTATTTCAGGTTAGACATTTGTAATTTTATCAAAAATTAGCAAACATTGAAATATGTTTACTTTTGATGGTCTAACAAATCTATTCATCTTGATTCGGTTTGACAATCACATTGTTTGTTGTATCAGAGGGATTAGTAAAACATTTATTTCAGATATTTTAAAGGTGTATCAAGATAATATAGTAAGTATCTTATTCTATAAATGACATACGGTTTGTTGACTGACAAACATTGCAAAATAATATATTGTGAAGCATGCGTCACAAATAACATGGGGTGTAGAGTCAAAACTAAAGACTCACATTTTTCTACAAATGCGAACGAGATATTCAAACAACGGCATAGATATCACTTTTAAAGTTTGTCATTCGATATTGTGTACATCATTTCTAAGAGTTCGTCAAGTCGGCAATAACAAATGTGAAACAACATATTAGTAGATAGCTTTATATTATGTGCTTTTAAAATGTATATATAGTTTTTAATTTACCATATAATTGTGATATTATTTGGATTTGAGCAACCAATCCTTCAATCTTTTATTGTCGATTGCATATTGTAAATGAGCGCACATTGGCAGACTTATTTATATTATATTTCTAATTATATGATTCGGGTCATCAGAAAAATCTCTAAAGACCGATGATAAGGAGGACCAAGAAACTTTAAAAGAGCTCCATCAATCAATAAAGACAAACATCAACAAGAAAAGGAAACGGAATATCTTAATCCAAGGAAAACGATACATGGATACAGTTGACACATCCCTTGAATCTGGAGATGAAAACAAAGAATATTCAAAATCTGAATGGAAAATTGTTGAAGCAGTAGAAGAAGGCGACATAGCTAATGTTACCACTCTTCTTGATTCATCCGCAGTATCCGCATCCGTTACGTTAGATTTAGTTGTAAATGCGGTCTGTAATGATGATTACGAAATGTTGTGCGCCCTGTTAAAACATTATCAAAGTTTATTGAAATCAAATGCAAAGCATACGGAACTGGATGATCTATACGGCTGTCTTGTTGAGTGTGTTTATACAAATAAGGCTCAGATGACGTACGCACTGGTAAATATTATATTTGATTCTGCGAATGGCACGAAAGAAAACATATTCGAAAACCTGTTGGTTGCTAGCATAGATAGAGGTTGTGATCTGTCAATAATTGATGACATAAGTCGACTGTGGAAGCACTCGTTTTCAATCTCAAATGACAAGCTTGCACAAGAATACATAAACTTATTGAAGAGTATACGAAATGATTTCGAACCAGATTGTGGTATATATATGTATGCTATTTTAAATTTGGGCCTTGTGGAAATCAATAAGAATTTAGGAATGGCAGTTTGGCAAAATATATCGAATCCCAAATTGGATGAAATACTGAAACATAAAACTCAAACTGAGACTGAAAGCAAATTTAATCAACCTTACCTTAACTTTCTTCTTTCATCGGAGGGTACACTTGCAGAATTCATCGATTGGCATGAAATGGAATATGGCTTGAGGAAACCTATTTCAACAGATCTGACTAATATTGCCTACCGGATTTTCAGAGCTATTAAACAAGACAAAGGGCAGGAATATGATGAAATCAGAAATTATGTTCATAAATTTATGGAACAGCTTTGTACCAAAATTCAAGACACCAACCCGCTCTTACAATGCAAACCAAATCTAGTAGGAAGCGCAAGAGAACATACAAGGAATTTCCATCCAGACGAATTCGATTATGAGCTAGTCTTCCAAGATATTGCTAAATTATTCAAAGTCATTAAATTTGAAAATGTATTTTTCTTTCGACTGGCTGGATCACCAGAAGTGTTACCAAAACCAATACAGAATTGTATTTTTGATTTTCAAGGGAAATGGTA
>LQRL01021146.1:0-15549 GCA_001703475.1 Hydroides elegans
GCGCAATTTTATTGATACCAACATTGAGACGCTACCCTGGTCAGCTTTTTTACGGTCAATAACCCGCTAGAGCACTCTTGGAACCATCTAGACCGTCGCATATGATCCGGCCAACATGCCCCAAAAAACTGGACTGGTTCTTATCGAAGAGCGGCATCCTTACCATAGGCAATCATCAACCGATCGGTTATGTTGGTGCCACGACGTATTCACGAAATATTGGCTGTAGGAGGTCGACACACTCGATATTAACCATGTGAAATGTTTCTGTCTCGTTTTAGCACGGGATTTTTGATACCACTAAAAGTTAAAGTACTGCTACGTTATTGTTTTATTTTTAATCGGCTTGTAAAATTACTAGGCTGTTAATAATGCTTTAAATTATATATTTCTGTAATTTCATGAGGATCCATTCAGTAGAACCCGAGATATGACCCTCTAAAGTCATATTATACTTTCTTGTTTGGGTCAGTATATATCATTGAAGGGTTTGGCGACGAAATGCAGTTTGTTTCTGTTGCATTTCATTGAAAATTCCTCTTTAACTGAGTGGACGTTTGATGGTAGTCCGAAATTGAAATTCAATTTTCATTGACGAGAAACAGAGGAGCGCGTAAGCCTAAATACGTATTTGCTGCTTATGTTTCACTGCAGTAGAATATGTGATCGAAAAGTGGCGCACTTCTTCTGAAAATGTTCAGGCGTTTGGTCAAATATCTTATTAACGGGTTTTAGCATTCTAATGGTTCATATGTGGTTTTAATCGGCTTTCAAATTCGATTTCTAATTTATGAGAATGTAATTTATGAGATAATTTCGACAAAACAGCTAAAAACTCCCAGAAAAATGCGCCACTTTTTCTATCAAGTATTCTATGGTTTAAGAGTAGTAAAAATGTAACACAGGTCCGACAAGACGCAGCTTGGGTTGCATTAAAAAGCGCATCGTTTAAAATATACCATTTTTAACCATGGTGGACGTTAAATATATTTAAGTGTATCTTATAAGTGTATTTTTAAATTTCTACCTTATATTTAATGTCTCCTGTGCATGCGGGTATTTTTGTGTTGATAGGCTCATTTTAAGCTCATACCGCTTCAAGCGAAATCCCATTGATAAACAGATTTTTCACAGCAATTTGCTGTATAGAAAACTGTTTTTGTTTTTTCATAGCCAAAAAAAAAAATCAAACGAAGAAGCTAGCTTTTCTCTTACGCAGCCGCGTCCTAAGACAGAAACAGCTATTCGTTTTTATTTCATTTTGGTTAGTAAGACCTCCCTTAAAGTAATTTCATTAGTTATTTATGTTATAAACGTTTTCTTTCCGTTTGAAGATTTGTTTCTTGTTTCTTGTAACGATGTAGCGTAACATTTCATTACGTCATGACGACGTCCTATTTCACGATTCAATGTTTTTTTTTAAATCAATATAAAAACAAGGGGTTTGTCCTTGTAATATCTTTAATGTGATGATAAAATTGCAACTTAGAGTAGCATTAATCTGATTTATACTTCTTTAATCAACAGACCCCACCCTCCTCCACCTTCTTATTTGCTCGATTGTTTCTAAAATTAACAAGGCAAATAGATGATCACGACTCTTCGAAATCATTGCAAATTAGCCACGATAGGTGCAGAGCACGCCAAAAGGTGTTCCTCAAAAAAGGTATTCCTTTTCAAATTTGATCCATCCTCTAATTTGAGGAAGAGTTTTTTTATAATATTCTTTTTTTTACGAATCAAATTTAAATTTTGATTTTAAGTGTATTCAGATACATAGAGCTACCCTTGCCTAATTGAATTGTATTCACAAACCGGTATTATATACAAGCATTTCGCAAATTTGAGTTTTTCTGTTTTCACTCTGCGGATAACGGCTAGCTAAATAAGCGCAATGAGGCTATCTACATTATTTGGACGACCTATTTGACGATTTTTTTTTCAAAATTAGATTGTTTATTGTGTATTTCAATGTTTCGAGTGATTTAATTTTCAAATTATCAAGTTTTAACAAATAAGGTCGTGGGGTACCATCCCTTGCAAATTAGCCACGATAGGTCTCCTCATGGGGTTACAATGACCCATTTGCATTATTAAGGCGGATTAATCGACACATCACTCCCACCCAAAGAAGTAGTTCATTGCAGGATCTACTTATTAGGAGTTATTAGATGGTAATGGGAAACATTGATACGGGTGGCATAGCAGTGTGATGACGGTAGCTCTAAATGATCTATGCAATTAAAAAGCATGACTTTTATACAAAGATAACAAAATATTCTTTTAAATCGAATTCAATCTAATTCTCTAATTGAGCTCCTTATTATTAAAACAAGCATCTGTTAGCACCAGCATATTGAAAAATAATATGCAAGAAAATCGAAAAAAAGTCAATCGACGATTATGCCGGTAGTTTCGTTAAATTCCCCAACGTGTATCTATAAAAACATACCCCTAAAAGGAATGACTGACATGTATGACAACAACTATATGGGTGCACAAGTCACATGGTCTACTCATTTTCACACCTATTCATTTGTTTTACAGGTCAGGCTCATTTAAAATAGATGTATAAAATCCCTCAATCTAAGCATCGCATAATTAGAAAGAGTGCGTCATTAACGCGTGGTTAGTCTGTATGTTTTTTTGCAAAAACAAATGTCATCAACGATTTGCTATAAAACGTCATTGATTCTTCAAATTCAAGAGAAAACCTCTTTTAAATGGATTAACTGGTTAGCTGGAAAGGAGAAGAAAACGCACCGAATTCAATGAACTGATAAGCTGATATTCCGTCAATTTTAAATAGACTACTAAATCATTTTGTGTAAGATACACTGCAAATGAATGTCTCTTCAATATAATGAAGAGCACTCCATGAGCTGTACCCCACAAAAGGGGTGCCACTAAATTCCAGCTGGCTTTGAAATATTTGAAAATACTTTCTAGCTTGGAGATTTGAGCAGTTATAGGAATACTTTTTTGATAATTGCTTAATGTTCATTATGAGTAGTGAGAATAATCATTTCGAAATCCATTGAACTTGCGTGCAATTGTCTAATAAACTGTTATTTGCAATACATGATAGGTAATATAGTTTCATTCAACTTTTCAATTTTCAAAAACCATTATGTTGTAATGTTTCGTTATTTTTATGGTAGTTGAAAAAAATTGTTGTGGGGTGCGGTTTTATAATTGACAAAAAATATCAAGTTTACAGTGTAACCCCAGAAACGAAAAAAAAAATCACTAATTAACGTAACCACCCACTCGGCAAACAACTTCCTAAGAACGTCCTGATCATGTAGTTTTACGTCCCGACGTCCGCGACGCTAATATGACGTCGCTACGATGTAAAATATGAGACGTCCCATCATTGCCTTTAAATGACGTGTTTACAACGTGTTTTTATGACGTGAGGTAATAACACGTCCGTATAACGTCGCTAATTATACGTTGTCGCGACGTGTTATTGAAGTCGTCCTTGCGACGTTGTACATATGGCGTAACCTTAACGTCGCAATATGACGTTGCAAAGACAGTGTATCATGGTCGGGACATGGTGCGACGTTACTAGGACCCCATTAAAAGACCAACTTATGAATTAAACTTGCTGTTAAATAGCATTGCGAATACCCCTCGAAAAAATGAAACATTTTTTTTTGGACAATTAATAGTTTGAAAATTGTCGCTTTCAAATAGGAATTATATGGTTCAGTTGAATATCTATCATTTTAGAGAAAAATGTATATATATGATATTTATATAGATTATATTTTAGAATTTTAAATAAAAATGAACGGGCAATTCAAATAACGTCATAAAATGACGTCCCTAAAACATTTATATGAGACGAAATGCGGACCACTTTAGGACGTCGCATTTAAGGTCTTAGCCGACGTCTTTCACTGAATGTCCTCTCGGTGTCAGATATTGACGGCGAAGCGACGTCTGAAAAATTACGTCCGGCAAACTTTCACCTGGGCTCAATGAAGGACCCAAAACGGACGTTCGTAAATGACGTCAAACGGACGTGAAAAGGACCAACCTTTGCCGAGTGGGCAATTCGGAAATACGTCGTCGATAAGCATCAAAATGACGTCCTGTTTTGGATCTGTATGACCGTTGTTTTCATATGTTTGTTCGCCGTCCATGTCAATGAACATGGGAGTCGGACGTTAGTTGAAATTAAACATATCTACGTTTTGAAGTACAGAGACGTCCATAAAACGTGCATACCTGTTCAACTGCGTACGTTCTTTTTTACGTATCGCCAGAATGCAACGTGCTACAGACTTCATTTCCCAGATGGGATCGACCAGGGTGTTCATGTGTGCGTTTTCCAATATTATTTATAGGAGTCGACTATAGAATGGTTAATGGATTCAATAATAACGTGAATACCAAGAGATGATTCTTAAATAAAGAGAAGTTCATAAGTGACAATTATTTTGTTGTTGTATAAAACAAGAAACATATTGGGCAATAAAATATATTTCATATGAAACAAAGAATTGAAAATCTAGCTGTAGCTAGAAAATTGGATAGCAGATTAATAAATCTGCATACCTTTGCTTTTGAGCTATGTTCATTAGGAAATACAAAATGAATTCTAAATATAAAGATATCAAGTTTCTCTAATTAATTAACTGGTTTTCTTCCAATTTTCCATTAACCAATTACCCACTCAAAATATATCAAAGTCAAATTTTACTTCAATTTTAAGGATGATATTTTGTCATTTTTCATGTATTTGTTTAGATGAAATGTAATTAATACTGCTCAATTTGAATATTCTAAATTTAGAAACCAAAGATAAACTTCCCGAAAACTGCCAATAAGAAAATGTTCAAGTTATATTAAACATCACACATTCAGGTCTAAAACTACGCATTTTCATATATTAAATATTTAATGTGGCGGTAAAATGTTGGAATTTATTTGCAACATAAGACTCGGGACGTCAATGGGTCTTCCTGTCTGCTTTGTAAAAGATGAAAACCTAATCATAGCGAGCTTATGTGTAATTCGAAATGATAATGCGAGCATTAAGGATCAAAAGGTGATGATATAGACTTATTATGGATTCAGTTCATACCTCTGCGCTTTTAGATTTATTAATTTCTCATAATTCTGATGGACATGCTTTTAAATTAATTCGATGTTTTGGTTGACCCGAACATAATAGGATTTTTTCGGGGACATGAAACCTTGGAAAAGTTGCGTAGTTAATTAGATGAAAGTATGATTATCTTTAATAATATGGTAAAGTTGATGAATTCCAAAGCAAGTTCAGCATGGGACAGTCATTTCAATTTAATATGTATCCGTACTGCATCTACTTTGTTATCTTTCGTTTGGGCCATCAATTCAATATGCATCCGTATTGTACCTATTTTTCTAAAGAAGTTTCATAGTAACTCTCATTGTCGCGGTGATTTCGTTCAATTATAATGTGGTATTTCATACATTTATGTTTGCATATTAAAAAAAAAACAATAAATTAGAGTTTCTTTATACTGTACTTACCCACTCTGAAAGGGTCGTACGTTTCATTGAAGGTGACGTTGAGAGGACGACATACTTTTGTCCCATGTGAACATTTTTTGGATGTTCATTTACGTCCCGGCGTTCGATGACGTCGCTTCCGAATCGGAAGCGACGTCGGTGCCACGTCTTTTCTACATCCGTGACGAGTAAGGACGTCCGGAAAATGCTCATATGGGACCAATGAAGGGCGTTCGCTCAACGCCAGCCGACGTCTTGACGAGTGGGTATACATGTATAAAAGTAATTTTCTTAGAAATGATAATCAATCATATTATCGTTACATAATGACATTGTATTGAGTCTACCAAAGTGATTATGAAATTGACTGATTAAAAAAGGTACCTTATAAGGTGAATTCCTGTAATACATTATCTAAAAGCAAATCATACTTAAGTACTAGCTCTGACATTTACATGCGTGTTTCGTTTTCAAATTTCCAATCACATTTGAATGTTGATACATTGAGAGAACCTATTGCCCTTAATCACTCATCTTGTGATGAAAATATGAAATATAATTTAGACTCTATGTGAATTAATTAACATCATGTCATATTCACCTGATTGAAATACTCCCAAATTTTGGGCATGATTAATTGAAAATGGGATGTGAAGAGGATGTGACTTTTCGACTTGTTCACATTATCTCCGCTCAATTTTTTTTACCGAAAATAGAACATGGCATTTTTACGGTCATACGAAAATCAACATAAGTAGACTTTAAAACTCAATTAAAATGTTACTGTTTTGCCTATAGATCTGAAACTTTTATGGAATCTAGGTTATTCACTGGGTAATATAATGGTAAATTTGCAAAACATTCAAGTGAAAAAAAAATGTTATTGAACAATAATAATTTGAGCTATCACGTATGATAGTTTCTGGGCAAACATCTACTTTATTTAGATATGTGTACTATTCAATGCCATGCATCGTGAAACTTCCAGCATAAAAAATGGAATTCTCGGTTTTCGAGGATAGAAGTGCATGGTACAATTAAAAATATCGGTGGTGAAACCATACAGCTGCGGTGGAGTAATCTTTAGTAAAGCTGTGATAGTCCTGATGATTTTGTCGCCCCTAAAAGATCAGTCAACAGCTTAGTGAGTACCTCGTGTATTATAAGCATGCTCAGTGATCTGGTTTGTTTATTCCATGTGGCAATATCTATCAAATGACTAGATTCTAACTATACTTTTATACATTTAATAAATAAAGATTTTTTGCTTCAGATGAAACTGTTCATACTCTGAACAAAGTAACATGTTTCGATACGCTGCACTACTAACCTCTATACATTCACCGAACATTTTGTACCGGAAGTATCTAATAATTCAAACATCACCCCAAATAAACAAGAAACACTGAAAACATTAACTCATAACGCATTGCATTCCACAACAACAAAATCCCCACCCGCAGGGTGCCCACAAAATAACCAAATATCACGGGCATTTTTGTCTATGTTTTGCCCTGTCACCACATTAGCTCTACAAAATACAGGCATTTACGTTAAAAGCGGTGAATGTCTGTTTTATTTACTCGGTAAAAAAAAACGAATTACATTTTTTTCGGACTATTTTCTTTAACGCTTGTTTGTTATACAATTAGCTTTTTCACAGACAGAAATGGTACAAAACATTGTATTTTAATAGAATGTTAAACGGAAGGAATTGTGAATCATACTTGAGCATTAAACATCATTTTTATTTAATAGGTTGACTCAACGTTCGAACCATACTAGTTGTTGATCCTGTGGCATACTTCATATACATAATGAATATTGGTATATATAGTAATTTTAATATATCATAGTGATTGGAAACGTTTAAAAAAAACGTTTTTTGTACATATCAGTTATAACAGTAAAAGGCCGAGATGAGTTATGATCGTCTATTCAGCAAAAAATATTCCTTCGGACAATATGACTTTTTGCATTTGAAAAAAAAGCGTTAATTGCTATACAGAAATATCACATCACCTACTAAAATAATGAAATAATGTATGATAATAAATCGTAAAAACAATTTATGATTGTTTTTGAATAGATATAAAATAATCGCTCATCTGCAACCTCAAACACTTCATTGAATATATACAGATATAATAATATAACGACTGGATGTAAAGTGACAATAGTTTTGCAAACTGCATGCTATTCGCGTATTGTTATTCTACTGTGGCAAAATAGGAAGTACAAATTACCGAAATCAGGCGTGGGCTGTTTTAGGGACAAAAATAAAAGATGAATTGATTCAAAAGGTTACTGACACCTCTTACAAGTACAAATACTTTTATTTTACAAATCCGCGTATCACTTAAAGTGTCAGCACAATAACACCAATATTCATACATAAATCATTTTAACGCAACGTTATTTACGAATAAAACATGCAAGGTCCTAAATGCTGCAGTGACGCTTTATAAAACGTAAATGCAAATAAAAAGCCTTTTGATGCATATCGTTCGGTGTTTTCATAATTTAGGTTATTGATAATAATACTAAATACATGTTTTATCATATATTGCGAGTGTGTCTCAATTGATAAAAAATGGTAAAAATTGGGTTGTCTTGTATGATGTGGTTTTTTAATGATAGGTCATATATTAGTACCTCAAATCAGTTAATCAATAAATTAGCCTTTTGATAATGTTTTTAAGGTGTGGACACTAAATATATTGTAACCACATATACCTTAACCCTTAGTAATATATCATCATCATTCACTACATGAGATTAATATTTATTCATATCTTTGTCATCAATATACACATATATTTCATCAGGCGATTTAACCCCATCAACATTGTCATCTTCACCAATTACATCCATATATGTGTTATCATCTTGTTCATGAAATCCACCAAGACTGTCATATGGGCTTTCATTCTCTTTTATTGAGTCCTCATACACTGTTCCTTGATATGGGTTTAGTTCGTTTTGAAGTTGCGCTGGTTTCACGTAAGTTGCAGCGCGGGTAACAGGTCTGGGGCTAGCGTCAGGTGAAATGGGTTCCGGTAAAGCTGGTGGTAGTGGTCCAGATCTATGTTTCGTTTCAGGAGCATGTTTCTTCGCCGCCTTGACCCTATCACAAACCGGTATTTGATTACTTTTATGTGTCATTATTATAATTAAGATGCTATTTTTGTTTGATTGAATATGTTTGGTTGTCATTATCTAAATTACTCACTAAATCAATTTAGTTTTTTTTTTATTAAGATTTCTGAAAACTTCAAGAAAAAATGTTCATACTACCGATTGATTTAAACTAACTGACCCTTTGTTGCTCCAATGATATCATGAACATAGTTTGACATAATAATCAAACTGAATGCAAAATCTGTTTATTTTACTTACCGTTTCCGTATACACAATATACTGATTACAATCAGCGCTCCAAGAACAATGCCCCCTACACCAACGGATGCGGCTATGATCAGGTATTCATCTGAACATTGTAAGAAAAACAGTATTAATGTTCATATATATATAAATAATTTAATCTAATAGAGTAGTTTTGTACCATGTATAATAATTTATACACAAAGGCATATAAGACCCTTACAAGGTAAAATTAGTATATTTTTTAAAGAATTCAACACATAGCGACTGCTTCAGCTTACGATGATAACTTAAAGTAACATTTTTCAATAAAATTCAATATAACAAAAGTCCATTACCCTAACGAATTACACATACATTTCTACTACCAACCTGACCCGTTGCTACTTTTGTCAGAACTTTCTAGTTCCCTTACGACCGTAGATATAGATATAACCGAAGTGGATGGTAAAGTAGATTGAGAAACTTCGACATCCTGGTTAGGCCGTGTAGTTGTAGTAGTAGTTGTAGTTGTAGTGGAAGTAAAAGTAGAGGTACTTCTTTCGCTGGATAATGGCGTTTCAGGATAACATATACGAGTAACACCATTGACTCGTATATTCTCATATTCTACCACAACAGAAAGCCTTTGGTCTGAGTCAAAATCAAACTGAAGCACCTCACTGTAAATTAATTATCGGCCCGGGGCCGGAGGCCCCGTGCCTTTATACAACTCACATGCCCAATCCTATTACTGCTAAAATTTACTTCCGGTTGAGCGTGGGTAATTACCATGTGGTGATTATGTAGTTTTTTCGCAATTAATTTCACGCATATGTTTTTATCAAATATATGCAAGATGTGAAGATATTTAAAGCATCATTTTATATTCTTTATCATAATGCGTTGTGTTATCCAATTTCTTAAGCCATACAGAAATCATTAAATAGTATGCGTACATATAATTTTGATACAATTTTTAATCATTTGAAATGGGCGATAAAAGATAAGCTCCACTTCGAAAACTTAATAACCGTCATGTGGGTGTCTAACCTATTTCAAAACATTAGTTATAGTAATCAAACCACCAACAACGTAACAAAAACGGAGAAAAATGCGTAGCAAGTGATAAAATCGTATTTTAAAGAAATCGAATGGAATTTGCTTGGTTACAACAATCGACATTATTTTACATTGCGCAAAATAATTGTTACGTCATACACGAAGCAAGTGGCAATTAACGTCTTAAATAGCAGGTGGAAACCAAAGTGTTTAGGCAATCCAGTTAACTCAAAGATACAAAAGAAAAAATGGAGATTTAAATGTTAGAATAAACAATTTGTAATATTTTTAACCAAATAAGTAAATTTACATAAACGTATACGAAAATTTAAATATTTCTTTGACAGTATCTTGCATCACCTTTGGTTTTTCATTAGATTTATTTGAATTTTTTAAGCAGCAAATCACAAAATTATTACTCATTATCTTTTGGTTGCGAATGCTGAATAAGATATCAACCATGTACATTTGTTCTATGTTTCATCATAAAGGTGTTTCTAAAGATAAATCTTATGAATAATAGATGAGAAAAAAAAGAGTATGAAATAGGAAATACGTATGATTTTGGGTCGAAAAAAAAATATGCATAGTTTGTTAATGATTTCAGCTACATGTAAATTTGTTGGTGGAATATAATCTTTTGCAACCTTAAAAAAATGGTGATATTATGAAATGAACTAATCTAAATTAGTTTATATAAATCCCGGGCCACATTGCGGTAGTACATTTCTAGTTTGAATATTTATATTGATGTGTTTTGCTTCCAATCGCAAGTTGAGTATATAAAAAAATGTCTGCTAAACACTTACACCAATTAGTTAACTTAAATGGTATGACAACATACATATATTTATTTCAAATATGTTTATATTTAACCCGCTCATTAACTGGACCGTTGCATACCTACTACCGACACCATACCAGTTGGTGATATACATTAGGTCATCATGAATCTTGATATCATAGAAATGACTCCCTTGCTTGAATAACTCCTCTCTCCTATCCTCACCATCTAAGTTGATAGAAAATATTCTGTGTTTGGTTGCATCACACCAATATAATCGGTCTCCTTTAAGTACATCAGAGGAAAAGTGATGGTGTTGTGTACCAACAAAATTGTATTTATTTGTACATTGAAATACATTAATGCAATGTAGATGGAACTAGATTTTAAATGACACGTTAAATTACACAATATACTGCTTATTTATAAGCAATCCTAAAAAAATATTTAAATTTATGCATATATTTGCGAAGAAATTTATCTGATTTGATGTATTCATTAAATTGTCATTTATATACATCTATATTACTAAAATCGTCTTTAAAAACAAATTGGAAAAGTATGAAACCTGCTATAGCCAAGGCGTTTGGTTTTTCAATAGCAGTGTCAACTAATACAACGACATCGCTACCAGAATAGTCAACTTTGGAAATATGCGGATTAGAACCCCAATTCGAATAGTAGACAGTTCTGCCAAATTTGAGAACAGGGTGTTTAAGCATTGTTATACTTATTTTTATAAACATAGGCTAAAATATAAATAGGCATTGGATTGATATGTTATTGGGAAAAGTGCGGCTCTAACTTCACAAGTTATAATTCGAATCGTTTTTCTGTATAAATTTATGGAACTGAAAGCTGCCAGTTTTTATATAATCATACAACCTTTTTGTATATAATACAATTATACAATTTTACTAATGATTTATCTGTACAAAATATACATTACGGATTTCAATGAAAATATATATTTACCTAGAAACTGGATGCAGGATTATGCCCCTTGGCTTGTGAATACCATCAGTCAATAATGTTTCCATATTTTGACCATTGTAATCCATCTTAATGATCTGCTTTTGGCCACTATCCGTCACAAAAATTGAGTTACCGTACGTGTCTATTGCTATTTTCTCTGAGACGGCAACTGGGATCAATATAGTAAACACACAATTAATGAAATATATATTGTTTGAAAATAATCGTTATCATTTACAGTCATTTTGAAAATATACAATGTGGTAGCAATGTAACTTGAGATTCGCTATCGATAGATGCAAAACTCGAATATGATATGACAAACTTACGTCTATGGAATGATGTTACTATCTCGGTCGGTTCTCTTGTTATGAAATGTTGCTTATAAAGGAGGTTCAATGTCGCATCAGTAAAAAACAGAAGGCCTTCATCATGATCCACTGCGATTGAATTCGCATTTTGAAGATTAAGACTGGTGGTCAATGCAGTGATATCTATCGAATGTGTCTTAAGGTCGTATAAAATTAAAGAGGTGGCACGAGCAGCGGCAAAGACTAGCGAGTCACGACAATCTACATCTGTTAATAAATAAAAAAAAATACGTTAATTGACTGGAACCCTTTCTAAGTCAGGTGTGTTTTATAAATCGTGTGTGTATGTATGTCTTATAAATCGTGCGTGTATGTAGCGTATATGTTTTAAGTATAGGTTAGAAAAATATGATTTTAAATTTGTGAACTAGTTTGAGGCTGTTTAATTGCAAGGTTTCAAAATATGTAACTGTTGTATATGTCAGATATTTATAGAACAGTTGAACCTTACAAATAAAAACTTAATGATGATTTTAACAATATTAATACCATTTCAAGTAATACAGATGTGTGTATAATCAGGCATTATAATTGATATAAATAAAACGTTTACATGATTCAGATACATGTTAAGAATCAATTATTGATTGAAAATGTAGTTTGTTTCCTTTTTAAGTTAGACCATATGACTTTTAAGGGATTATATTTTGAATTCATCTTAGGTTTCATAAATTCAAAGGTTAGCATTATAAAAAATATTATGTAGACAAAATAAATTTTTGTGATAACATTGTTGGATATCGAGAAACATTGATTATTGAAAAAAAAAATTTAGTCAATCTGAAAACAAACGGACTAAAAATCAACATACATTAATCATATTCGTGATTTATAAAGCTACACGCAGTTTTAGTAATATATAAAGAAAGTGTTAACACCAATAAATTACTATCGAAAGGGTTAGCATGATTTAGATAAAAATATATTTCAGATATTCCCTACCGTCTGCTGCAGCATGAATGAATATCCATTGATTTAAGATAAGATAAAACATTACAAATTTCATACTGATTTATTTCCCTCGCTTATTTATATAATCTATGTAGCATAGTATTATCAATAGTTTTTATGTATTTTGAATAAACCATGAGCTGTTAAATATGATGTTCATTAAATGAAGAAGCATTAAGTACTTATATATTAAAACGCATATAACTAAGAACATGTTGCATACTGTGCACAATATGCTTTGCAAATAAGGAAATGAAATCACCCGAAAATCACAAGCGAGACAGCAAATCATTCGCGTAATGCTAGTGCTGTCTTATATTGAACCAGAAAAAGGGTGGCATAATTATATGATTTTAAAAAGTGTGCTACAGGTGCAGGGTTATTACGCGACTGAATTGATGCATCGGTATATATACCATACCCATTCAAATAAATATTTATACAGAAATATGTAAAGAAATACATGTATTTGCATGTAGGTGTATACAGTGCGGGTGTATCAAGTGAATATATTGCACATAAAATTAAACACAAGGGAAAACGTCACGTGGCTCGCCACATGTGTAGTCGATAAGCTTTACTTAAAACCTACCATTTTTATTAGTATCAACTTATCAGCTTATTTTCCGGCAAATGTACATGTTGACATACATGCAAGTTGAATATTAACAAGGCGTTTTTCGAACAATATTATCCAAATAATGAGCACACAACCTTTGCTGTAAATACACAAGGGACACTTCTTATTGATTTTGTGAATTACATTGACTTCGATGACGACATGTTATATAATGCTATTAATAGTTACATAAACTTTGCCTTTAGCCAGATTTATGTATGACACATGCACTGCATATTAGGAATCAAGTGAGATTTGAATAGGTAAATGTATATATGTGTTTTGACAACAGGTTCACAACAGGCTATGCGTGCTCATATAATCTTGCAGAGGAAACTGTTATATTGTAAGCCTCTGTGTAAAACTTAAATAAAAATAATCGTTTTGGATAATACTTTCACGAATCAGAATACAAGGATAAGTAAATAACATAATTCCAAAAATTATCTTATCATTGAGCGCTATTCAAAATATCGATACAGGTTGTTTTTAACATAGAATGTTGACATGAAGCGTTAACTTTGAGTTAAGCGAGCCTTTTGGATATTATTGATTTGATATAGTCGAATACTACGACGCAACATTAAATAGAATATGTGCTCTCAATAGATTACTGATATTTTGATATTGCTTACTCAAAACAACATTTTTTCCTATTTTCTATCCTATGATCTAAATTCAAGATGAGCCACGAAGGAAATGTAGATAAATACACAATCACCTATAGTCGTCCGATCGGTCGAGGTGCTTTTGGTGTTGTTTACCATGGAACCGACAATGATACTGGCGAGAACATTGCGGCAAAACAGATCATCATTGACGGAAACCAAGAAATGCTTAAAATGGCGAAACAGGAAATGGAGTTAATCCGGGGTCTCCAAAATCACAAAAATATAGTGAGACTATACGGACATTCTTTCACTTCCGAATTAGGTTGGATCTTTCTTGAATATTGCGACTTGGGAAATTTGAATGTTTATTTGAAGAAAAATCGAAATTTGGATTTTGAAACGAAAGTTCAGATTATGTACCAATCAGCAAGTGCCGTAGCATTCATGCATGGTCAGAATCCACCAATCATTCATCGCGATATAAAACCTGAAAATATTCTACTGAAGCAGGAAAATGGAGAACACATGGTAAAACTGTCTGATTTTGGAGTGTCCCGACTATTGGATGAGAATACCATGATGTCTACCCATTGTGGATCGCAGTATTTCATGGCACCTGAGTTATCAACTGAAAGCGGAGGAATTAAATATGATTCTTCAGTTGATGTGTTTGCATTGGGTCTTGTAAATATGGTGATACTGCAAAGTGGATCACATCGTGACTTGCTCCCATTGTCAGGTTAAATTGCCTTATAGTTTCTTAAGTAGTGTTGTTTGTGAACCAAATCAGCGAGTCAGTTTTACTTTTATACATTGAATATTATTAATTTCATTCATTATTTTACCGTTATTAATATTAAATAGCATAACAATATGACCATTATGCAACATTTTTAAGGACAATTAATGGCAAATAATTTCAGTTGATGCAAGAAGACGTTCCGATGAGATGTGTATTGGCAGGGAAATGATATCTAGTGCAAGGCTGGGAAAACCATTTCCCACAATCGTTGAAGTCGAAAAGGAAGATAGTATTACAAACCGATTTGTGAAAAACATAATCGTGTCTATGACAGAGTACATGCCGAAAGATCGAAAAGACATTTCCAAAATCAAAAAGGAGCTCTATGGTAACTAATTGATGACTATATTAGATTACTCACACATTTACATATTTCGCTTCAAACAATTACTTGATTATCAATAACAAGTATATATTAAATGAAGGCTATTATTTCATCCCATAGAATAATCATTGAATATTATTCACATTTGTTAACTTAGATAGACTGTTACTTAATATAT
>LQRL01021165.1:9646-29713 GCA_001703475.1 Hydroides elegans
TATGTTGTAACTATAATTATATACGTAACCTTTTATTCCTCTATATTTTTACATAGTCAGAGGGCTTCCATCGAAGAGCGTTCATCGAAAAATCGTGGTAGCCCACGGGGAGAGGGGGAGGGGGGGGTTTACGGATCGGTGCTTAACGGTATATAATATCAGAGTAAATGGGAACAAAACATGTTTGCTGGTAGAACATATACGAGCAATTGGGGTGGCGTTCCACGCGCATGCCCTCTAAAGCATTAACGTCCCTTGATTCTAATATAATCGGGGAAAGTATAAGCTAAATTTTAAAATTATATAAACTCATGATTCCTTTTTTTATATTTACAGAATCAGAGGACTTATTGGCATTCATCGAAGAACTGTCACCAGCTCAAAACGATCAGCAAAAAAGTGCAACGAATTGGAATCTACGACGTGAGAAAGAATCTGAAATTTGGACATCGCAACGTGGAAATATCATGACAGCGCAAGTGAGCCTTAGGGGTAGACCTCAATCGCAGATTCGGTGTCAAAACGATTGTTCGGAAGATGCAACGATCAGGTTAGTTTAGACCTCAAATAATCGTTTTTGCTAAGGCATATTGCTGTCTCCTATCATGTATGTTCGTCCGTTTGTCGTACTTAAGGTACGTCTGCTCTGTCCTGTTATGTATCGAATAGATCACAATCGCAGATTCTGTGTCAAAACGAATATTTGGAAGATGCTGAGGGAATTTTCTATCATCCGGTCCGTCCGTCCGTCTGTTGTGCCGTAAGTATGTCAGCTCATTTTTTCATAAACAGTTGTTTTTCTGTTGCACTGCTGATATGATTTCCAAATTGTGAGGACGACGTTGTGATTTGACGTTGTGAGAATGAGAAAATATGTAGCAAAAGTATGATATTTGTCATAAATATCATAATCTTAATAGGCCGATGGCTTTGCAAAGATCATGCCAAGTCTGTTTATATACATACAGGTGCGGATCGGGATTCGAGCGCCCACAGAGAATGTTTGATAGCTGAAAATCGCACTCATCCTGAGGTCTATTGCTATCCTCCATTCCGCCCGTCCGTCTGTCCGTCGGTCCGGCTGTTAACATTTTATATGCAGTAGTTTGAGCTCTAAGAAAGACGTTGTGAGAAAGACGTTGTGAGAAAGATATTTCTTTTCAATTTGTTTATCTATATGTTTTCCGACATTTTGTTCAATGGGCCTCCACCCCAAAAGTAGGGGCCCTATAGGATATGGGCATCTGTCCGTCCGTCTGTCTGCCCGTCCGTCTTGATGTTAGTCTGTCTGTCCTCATGCTCTTCTGTTTATCGTCATGCAATTATTTTATCTTTGTTTTATTGACATGTTTGATAGGCCGCAGCCCTACAGTCGGGGGCATATAGATTTGGAAAATCTGTCCGTCCGTCCGTCTGGCCGTCCGTCCGACTGCCTGTCCATCATTGCTTTCTTGTATGGGCTAGAACCTTTGAACGGAAGGTCATAGAGACTTGGTTATAGGCTCAAATGAAGGTCTTGATGTGTATATGTGCCTTTTCACAGTGTCGGCCTGATTCGGATTTTCATCCGTCCGTCTGTCCGTCCGTCTTGATATTAGTCTGTGTGTACTCATGCCCTTCTATTTATCGTCGTACTATTATTTTATCTATATTTTTGCGACATTTTGTTCATAGGCCGCAACTCTAGAATTGATGGATTTTAGATTCAGGATATATGTCCGTCCGTCCGTTATTTTGTCCGTTTGTCCGTCCGTCCGTTTGTCCGTCCGTCCGTCTGCCTGTCCGTCATCGCTTTCTTGTACGGGCTAGATCTTTCGAACAGAAGGTCATAGAGACTTGGTTATAGGCTCAAATGAAAGGTCTTGATGTGTAAATGTGCATTTGTACAGTGTCGGCCAGATTCGGCTTTTCATCCGTCCGTCTGTCCGTCCGTCCGTTTGCATGTCCGTTATGCTCTTTTGTATATCGTCAACAATTATTTTATATATATTTTTTCGATATTTTGTTAATTGGCCGTAACCCGAGAGTTGGGAGCCTATAGATTTGGGATATATGTCCGTCCGTCCGTCTGTCTGACCGTCCGTCTGTCCGTCCGTCATCACTTTCTTGTACGGGCAGTATCTTTTGAACGGAAGATCATAGAGACTTGGTTATAGTCTCAGATGAAATGTCTTGATGTGTATATGTGCCTTTTCATAGTGTCGGCCAGATTCGGGTTTTCATCCGTCCGTCCATCCGTCCGTCCGTCCGTCTTTATATTAGTATGTCTGTCCTCATGCTATTCTGTTTATCGTCGTACAATCATTTTATCTATATTTTATCGACGTTTTGTTAATTGGCCGCAGCCCTAGAGTTCGGGGCCTATAGATTTGGGAAATATATCCGTCCGTCCGTCCGTCTGTCTGTCCGTCCGTCTGTCCGTCGGTCATCGCTTTCTTGTACGGGCAGTATCTTTTGAACGAAAGGTCATAGAGACTTGGTTTGAGGTTCAAATGAAAGGTCTTTATGTGTATATGTGCCTTTTCATAGTGTCGGCCTGATTTGACTCTTGGTTGTCGGCCCATCCGTCCGTCCGTCTGTCCTTCCGTCTGTCCGTCCGTAATCGCATTCTTGTACGGGCAGTATCTTTTGAACGGAAGGTCATAGAGACTTGGTTGTAGGCTCAAATAAAAGGTCTTGATGTGTATATTTGCCTTTTCACAGTGTCAGCCAGATTCGGTTTTTCATCCGTCCGTCTGTCCGTCCGTCCGTCTTTATATTAGTCTCTCTGTCCTCATGCTATTCTGTTTATCAACATGCAATCATTTTATCTATATTTTTTTCGACATTTTGTTAATTGGCCGTAACCCTAGAGTTGGGGGCCTATAGATATGGGATGTATGTCCGTCCGTCCGTCTGTCTGTCCGTCCGTCATCACTTTCTTGTACGGGCAGTATCTGTTGAACGGAAGGTCATAGAGACTTGGTTATAGGCTCAGATGAAATGTCTTGATGTTTATATGTGCTTTTTCATAGTGTCGGCCTGATTTGGATTTTCATCCGTCCGTCCGTCCGTCTTTATATTAGTCTGTCTATCCTCATGCTATTCTGTTTATCAACATACAATTATTGTATCTATATTTTTTCGACATTTTGTTAATTGGCCGCAACCCTAGAGTTCGGGGCCTATAGATTTTGGAAATATATCCGTCCGTCCGTGCGTCTGTCTGTCCCCCCGTCTGTCCGTCGGTCATCGCTTTCTTGTACGGGCAGTATCTTTTGAACGAAAGGTCATAGAAACTTGGTCTCAGGTTCAAATGAAAGGTCTTGATGTGTATATGTGCCTTTTAATAGTATCGGCCTGATTCGGATTTTCATCCGTCCGTCCGTCTTTATATTAGTCTGTCAGTCCTCATGCTATTCTGTTTATCAACATACAATTATTTTATCTATATTTTTTCGACATTTTGTTAATTGGCCGTAACCCTAGAGTTGGGGACCTATAGATTTGGATATATGTCCGTCCGTCCGTCCTTCCGTCTGTCCGTCCGTCTGTCCGTCCGTAATCGCATTCTTGTACGGGCAGCGTCTTTTGAACGGAAGGTCATGGAGACTTGGTTATAGGCTCAAATAAAAGTTCTTGATGTGTATATGTGCCTTTTTACAGTGTCACCCAGATTCGGATTTTCATCCGTCCGTCTGTCCGTCCGTCCGTCTTTATATTAGTCTGTCTGTCCTCATGCTATTCTGTTTATCAACATGCAATCATTTTATCTATATTTTATCGACATTTTGTTAATTGGCCATAACCCCAGAGTTGGGGGCTTATAGATTTGGGTTATATGTCCGTCCGTCCGTCTGTCCGTCCGTCTGTCCGTCCGTCATCACTTTCTTGTACGGGCAGTATCTTTTGAACGGCAGATCATAGAGACTTGGTTATAGGCTCAAATGAAAAGTTTTGATGTTAATATGTGCCTTTTCATAGTGTCGGCCTGATTCGGATTTTCATCCGTCCGTCCGTCCGTCTTTATATTAGTCTGTCTGTCCTCATGATCTTCTGTTTATCGTTGTACAATTATCTAATCTATATTTTTTTGACATTTTGTTAATTGGCCGCAACCCTAGAGTTTGGGGCCTATAGATTTGGAAAATATGTCCGTCCGTCCGTCCGTCTGTCCGTCCGTTTGTCCGTCCGTCCGTCATCGTTTTCTTGTACGGGCAGTATCTTTTGAACGGAAGGTCATAGAGACTTGTTAATAGGCTCAAATGAAAGGTCTTGATGTGTATATGTGCCTTTTCACAGTGTCGGCCAGATTTGGATTTTCATCCGTCCGTCTGTCCGTCCGTCCGTCTTTATATTAGTCTCTCTGTCCTCATGCTATTGTGTTTATCAACATGCAATCATTTTATCTATATTTTTTTCGACATTTTGTTAATTGGCCGTAACCCTATAGTTGGGTGCCTATGGATTTGGGATATATGTCCGTCCGTCCGTCCGTCTGTCCGTCCGTCATCACTTTCTTGTACGGGCAGTATCTTTTGAACGGAAGGTCATAGAGACTTGGTTATAGGCTCAAATGAGAGGTCTTGATGTGTATATGTGCCTTTTCACAGTGTCGGCCTGATTCGGATTTTCATCCGTCCGTCCGTCCGTCTTTATATTAGTCTGTCAGTCCTCATGCTATTCTGTTTATCAACATACAATTATTTTATCTATATTTTTTCGACATTTTGTTAATTGGCCGCAACCCTAGAGTTTGGGACCTATAGATTTGGAAAATATGTCCGTCCGTCCGTCTGTCCGTCCGTCTGTCCGTCCGTCCGTCCGTCATCGTTTTCTTGTACGGGCAGTATCGTTTGAACGGAAGGTCATAGAGACTTGGTTATAGGCTCAAATGAAAGGTCTTGATGTGTATATGTGCCTTTTTACAGTGTCGGCCAGATTCGGATTTTCATCCGTCCGTCCGTCCGTTCGTCTTTATATTAGTATGTATGCCCTCATTCTTTTCTGTATATCGTCATTCAATTATTTTATCTATATTTTTCGATTTTTTTTTATCAGGCCCCAACCCTAGAATTTGGGACCTGTATATTTAGTGTATCTGTCCGTTCGTCCGTCCATCCGTCTGTCCGTCCGTCCCTCATCGATTTCTTGTACGGGCAGTATATTTTGAACGGAAGGTCATAGAGACTTGGTTATAGGCTCAAATGAAAGGTCTTGATGTGTATATGTGCCTATTTACAGTGTCGGCCGGATTCGGATTTTCATCCGTCCGTCCGTCCGTTCGTCTGTATATTAGTCTGTATGCCCTCGTACTCTTCTGTATATCGTCACAAAATTATTTTATATATATTTTTCGACATTTTTTACTAGGCTCCAACCCTTGAATTCGGGGCCTATAGATTTGGTGTATCTGTCCGTCCGTCCGTCCGTCCGTCTTCATGTCCGTCATGCTCTTTTGTAAATCGTCAAACAATTATTTTATCTATATTTATCGACATGTTTTATTAGGTCCCGACCCTAGGATTTGGGCTTTAGATTTGGAGTATATGTCCGTCCGTCCGTCCGTGTTTTATCTGCACTTCAGCTGCTTTCATGGTATTCTATGTATGTTAGATATTCGTCTTCGACGAGAACAGAGCATTCACCGTTTAAGGGTTGAGAATGCATACTTTATTGTCCAAGCAAAATTTATTTATCGCTTTTAATGATGGATGGTTTCAGGTGTAGGAGTGTAAATTGCAAGCAATTTTCAAACATGTGTCATGATTGCGATCTCAAACAACACCAGTTCAAACCTTCTCATCACCGAGAAGTATTTAAGGACGGCATGTACCAATCTGTTTTACCATCGACTTTCATCAAGACTGAGACAGATGATTTAACCCAGCAGACTGATTGTGAGTATAATTGACTAACAAAACAACTGTAAAGGCACGGTTATACTATAAACATATACCTATTCCTTTGGTCATTGTCTTGTATATATACATTTTATTGAACCTTTAATGAATACCTTGTTAGGCCAACTTCTCTTACACCAACGTGGAAACAGTGTGATATTTCCCAATTGGTTTAATACACTTATCATGGGTAGCTAACAGTAGCTACATCTATAACGCCATACATGGCAGCATTTCATTCTCTCTTCTACAATTGTCCAGGAAAGGGATATATGTTAAACATGAATTGTGATTGTGCCATGTTCTCTCAATATCAAAGCTTATAATATAAAAAAAACATATTTGCATAGTTATTTTCGACAATAAATTGCTTGGTTAATAATTCTGTCATCTGTCTGACAAAATCTGCTGTCTGTCTGGCAACATTTGGTTCAGTTCAATAAACATAAACATAAATTCATGAATACATTGTATTACAGATGTTTATATAGACTGTGTTTCAAACATCTGTGACTCATGCAAAGCACAGATGAACCCACAACCACTTTATGCTTGTGTTCTCATCACAATGAATGGTTCGTTTTCTATTTGTACCATTATATAATTCATATTTATGCCTTTTTACAAATGGATTTCATAATGATACTATTCACACAATACTTTTAGTTTAAATATTTTAATATAATTTTGTTAAGATTTTATGGTAAACCTGTTTGAGTGATTAAACCTTTATAAATGGTTTAGGACGATTTGACATTTACCTTCCCGTCTATCGATGCGAATGTGGCCTTGTTGCTTTGCCAACACTTCAAGATTTGCTTTATCTTGAGCTGTGGCCCGCAAGTCCTAGACTAAAAGAAGGTATGAAATTAAGAATTTGTAATAATGCTGTGATTATCAAATAAGTCTCTTCAAATTTTAAAACCCAATTGCATTTAAATAGCAATTTACCTCTTGTTTTAGACCGACATTTTATGTTCTGGTTAAGATTAAAAATAAAATATCCGAGTAATATTATCATATTTAATGTAAAATTAAAACCCTCACATATTAGGGACACGTTTCAACGATATAAAAACTATGTTAATACACGTATGATAACGCCATATATATCTTCTATTTTGTATCACAAAGGTATTACAATATATGACCAAAAGGTTCTGGCGACATTCACCTATCTGAAGAAAGAATCTCCGGGGTTGTCGGTGCGCGCTTTCATTGCGACATTGAAATGCTTGTCCGAAGATGAAGGAAGGGTACATATCTATTTTTAAACATTATTAAGAAACACAATGTTTTTGCCATCACTTTTAAACCTTTGAATTATGTTACCATTTATTAAATGGTACGTGATAACTTTCTAGAAACCCATCATTGACGTAGTTTCGTTCTCCGACGCACTTCGGGAGTGGCAATACTGCCAATTTGAATTAGACCGCCTTCGTGGAATTAATGTCATGGAGTGTCCAGCATGCTCCACAGGCCTACACGCATGCCATGTCGATGGGAACCGCAAGATATATAGATACGCTTACAACAAAAGGCAAACAAACTTTACAATCATGTTTAGTTGCTAGTCTTACTTCTAATACATTTAATTCAATATATTAGAAATAAATATGTATCATGAAATAACCTAGAGTAATATTCAAACCTTTCTTTTAACTTCATAATTATCTTGAACTGTTAAACATATTTCATTTATTTGCCATACTAGTGTGCAAGGGGGATTCTCTCTGGCAGCACCTGTTTTTTTATTTGAAAATATATCTATCTTGCTATTGTAGGACCGAAGATCTCTACTATGGTGACTTGTTTATCTCCAATGATGATGAAGTGGACACATTTGTGAATAGAACAAGAAATCCAGATTTAGCCGTATGTTACGAATTTTACATGATATAATTTGCCACTTTTTCCAAGTATATAGATTCAAGTAACAAGTAAAGTTTGTACACACCTCTCCGGTCCTTTCTTCCACCCATGCAGATACATTCGCCAGCCACAATATCTGATTTAAAAACAATTTAGATTGCTGTCATAAACTGGATTCATTCTGTTATATAACTATTTTTAGACTTCCGACCAATGCGGCCATACTCATTGGAAGGCTGCTAAGACTAAGTCGCGGGGCATGGCCACGTTGGACGAAACTGGTCTGGTGATGGCTTGTTGCCGCCATTCAATTATACTGAAAGCGGTTAACATGTACCAAGGGGAGATCTTTGCCTATCCTTTGTTTTTACATCTAGAACTTCTGAAGAAAACTATGGGCTTCTTTTGCCAGGTTAATAGATGATATATAAGTTTATATACATTTCTCACGGAAATATCTATGTATATAATTTCTTAAATTGATATATCAATTCTTTTAAGCTGACGTTTTGCCGTTGAGTTCATATTTAAATATAATAATATTATATGATTTGCGGCTATGATGTTATTATGATACATGTAGTTTGTTTTTGTTCAAGGATGTAATATGCCGGTATTATCCCTGGCTCCTACGTCTAGCCGAGTCATTTCCAGATGCAAAGCCAGCAACACACTCCAAACCCTTTTTGAGCGTCATGCACGCAAAAGCCCACGACTGGCCATGTCAGGTTACCTAATTTCTTATGTGATATAGCTTATCTTTACAAAAAAAAATATTTTTTTAATTTGCTTGCATTTTTCATAATGTTTTTCCCTGGTCAAGTTTCAATTCGAACTTTCCAATCAAAATAAAACAGGACTGACTCATAGTTGACGATCTATTCTCGAACTAATTGTTCATTTGTGGTATCTTGATATTAATACAATCTTTTGCATATATATAGAATTATAACTTTAGCGTTTATCATATCCAATTTATTTTCTTTTTCAAAGATCATCTATGGAGGGCGCAATCAACACGGCGCCGGAATGACGACCGGCGAGGAATTAGAGCTCGTCAATTCGAATATGTCCCGGTACGGCATGACAACAAAACACATGACCAAAGCCAGTAAGTATTTTTCTAAACAATATCATTCATACTTATGATAAAATAGTATATTGTGTTTAAAGAATGGACATCCTTTCATGTGTTTAAAGAATGGACATCCTTTTATGTGTTTTCGTTTTAGATTTGAATTTTTAATTTATCTTAGCTCGATTATTATGTCATATAACGGTATAGGAAATGGAAAAAAAGTGTTTTTTTTATATATATATTTTGTGCGAAAAGTGTAACTAACTTGAACTACCAATGTTTGTATTATTTCATGTATACTCGTTTAAGCTTAAGCTTGTTTCATTTATCTTAGCTCGACATTGCACCCTCACTAACGCCGTTCTGCAATGGAACAAATCAAAGTTGAAAAAACAGGGCAGATTCTTAGCACACAGATACCAAAATGTATAGTGTAAATGTTATCAACCGCTTTTAAAATAACAGATGCACTGAATTAAAGGCAATTATGAAACATTATTCTGCAATCGAAAGAAAGATGAAACAATATGTCATGCCAATTTAGTAAAATATTTTTGCTTTGAACCTAATACGATTTCATTGTCGAAACATGGTTTAAAAATCGTTGCACAAGTCAATAAAATATTAATATTGATAATACATTGAACTTATTTACATATATAGATTTATATTAATTTAGATACTGACACAATTAATTATTTCACTGATTATCAAATATGATCCCTGGAATGCGATGAACATGTATGATATTGTATGTTATATGGGTTTAAATTATTAACATTTCAAATATATATATATTATTTAATTTTTAGATAAAAGAAGAACAAAAGAAGTCTGCATCTAGATTGGAGGACAATAAGAAACATCACAGAGCAACCACCGAATTAATTGCGAACTGGTGTGAAGAGGTGAAAGAAATTGCAAGAAGTGTGTATGATTTTACTGCATTGTTAAACAAACATGAGAGCTTAATTAAGCTTACTGCTTAACTTTAATGTGACTTTAATGATAGTTCAATGGATTAAATATATTAGTAAAATATGATTTGCTAATTCAGTATAGGTTAGGAATTGCTAAGAACGTTTGAAATAAAACAATAATTATGATATGTTTTGTGTTCCGATTGATTCAATACTTATTTTAATCTAATATAATGTGTGATCTGTCTTTCAGCGGCCAAAGATAAGCAAATGCACGTATCGCAATCTTATAGTATGTGTGATCTGTCTTTCAGATGCCAAAGATAAGCCGATGCAAGAGCTTCCCGAGGCGGCCGAGTTCTATCTCTTGCACGAACAGCATGCGGTTTTGCCACAAGTAGAAGCTTTAGACGGAGCACTTGGGGCAAAAGACCTACTGGCAGTCAACAAAATAAAACTCAGGAGCGCAAAGCATAAAGAGAAGCGCCTTCAAGAGCTGGAATCAAAGTATTCAATTTGTTATTAATGTTGATAAAGAAACTCTGCCTCTAGGTTTATATTTTGACTTGAAACATAAATTTAATCAAAACCGCTATATAATCAATATATAAGTACAATGTCAAAACTGTTCAAATATCATTGTTTCAAAGCTAAATCATTAATTCAATAAAGATACGCAATAAAAACATTCTTTCTAATCAGATCCAACAATATATGTTTTCTACATCATTGATAAAAAATAAAGACATCCAACTTGACATTTCCGTTTCAGACTAGCTGACGATACAAATAAAGACGTTATTCCAACAGAAGGGAGCATGCTTCTACTCAAATCTACGCAAGCAGAACTGCAGACATATTTCCATTTTTCACGTGTATTTGTTTTAGCTTTAGATTTTTTTATTTTTATTATTTGCAGGCTTACTGACGATGCAAATAAAGACGTTATTCCAGCATGAGGATGCAAGGTTTTTTTCTGATATACGCAAGCAGATTTGCAGACATGTATTCATTATTTCATATGTATCCATTTAAGCTGAAGATTTCATGTTCATTGTTTTGCAGACTTACTGACGACACAAATAAAGACGTTATTCTGGCAGAGGGACGCATTCTTCTACTCAAATCTACGCAAGAAGAATTGCAGAATCATATAGAAGAGACAGCTGCTGAGATCAGAAAGAAAAACTACGATAAATACAAGTTCCTTGGTAATTCTTTTAAGTTATTTATTTAGCCTTTTAATTTAACTCATTTGTAAACAATATTATTTCTTAAGTCGTATCATGATATAACATTTATTTATCAGTAACTTTAATTAGTTATAGTTTATCTGTCCTGACAACACACATAAAGTACATATAAGTACAAACATATATAAATAAATGTATTCATAAAATATACTCATGTATAATAATGTTTTCATTGTCTCACGATCTGTATGATGTTTTATGTTACAGACTCTAGTAAGCAGCGATTGAGGTTGAACAAGCAAATAGAAAGATGCAGAATGAAATTGAAAGATCAAGTACAATCATACAACGCAGTTGCAGCAGAATTGCAATCTGACACCATTGAGGGGAATGCAAGCGAATCAACATTTTGGCCGTGGGTCACAGGAGGTGGGTATAATTTGATATAAATACTCCATAATTTATGCTCATTTTAGTTCACTTAATCTTAATATGCTTTAGGAAATGCTCATATTAGTTCACTTAATCTTAATATGCTTTAGGAAATGCTAGAGTTTTACATTTGCCTAACTTTAAATAGTTAATAAAAATAGATCTGCAATAATTTGGTACCCGAGTCTGAATATAATATAAATTACTTTATCTCATGTCGTCTTAGATTTTAAGTGTTTAATTTTTCATTGCAGAAACTGTTGACCTTAAAACGAAGATACTGTTCATGGAACTGAAAGAACACCAAGACCGTCTATCTGAAGAAATCACCATTCTAGAAAAGGAGATGCGGGACATGCTTCTTTACTGCAATGAGCGCATTCAAGAAAGCGAGAACGACCAGGCCAACTACAGTGAGTTTATCATTTATACAGCTTTATAGGAGGTGAACGGAATAGAAGACTTTTTAAAAATGTTTATATAAATGTGATGTATAGTGTTACATCTATCATTTGATATTCTGCGACACTATACATTTATCCATAATTGAGAGTTCACTAAAATCACTATTTGACATATTTGATATCTACAAAATTTTTACATCATGTAAAGGCAAATGTCAATATTTGAAATATTTAATATTTACAAAATTACACACTTTAGCATTTGTTCAAAATGTTTGTTTTAAGGCGTATTTTAAAACATCCGCAGCTAATTATCGTCTTTAGTTTGGCGGGTAGCGTGTTCCAGAGGTGGGGTCCCGCCTAGCCCAAACTTTACCTAGCCTTTCGAGTTCACTTTTGTAACCACATGGGCCTGTGACTCTCTTGATTAATATTTCGAATAAATATTCTATGCATTAGCCAACCTAAAAGTTTTTAATGACAATGATTCGGTAGAATGAATATTAATTAGATATGGGTTTGATTTAGTGCCCTTATAGTTTTCTTATGGTTTTAAACAAATATAACTTAAATGTCAGAATCATCATAAGTCACCGGACAAAATTAACTATTTTTATTGTTAATCTTAATTTCTACATATTTATTGATATAACATTAAATTGATATAGCATTAAATTAATCAAAGTGATTTATTTGTGTTTCTTAAGTTGCCACAAGAAACGAACACGACGCCTCGTTCTACATTCCTGCAGCTGATAATGAAGATGCCATCACCGGACTCACTGCGCTACAGCAAGAAGGTGCTGCATTTTGGAACAGTTTAAAATTTTCTTCATTGTCGTATTTTAGAAATGTTTTAGGAAATATGGACAGACAAATTGCACTTGATAATGGTGAATATGATAGCAACTTGTCAGAGTGTGAGTCCGATTCTGACACCGAGTAGATATATAGTTTTATTGTTGTAAAACAGGTCCGCTTGTTATTTTTGTTAGATATACCTAATCTTGCATATTGATATGCGCTTGACAGGCAACTGTTATTTAAATGTTAAAAAAACTTTGAAATATCTGGTGAATGTAATTTGAACTTAATTGTTTGTGAAATAAGCGTGAACATGGACATATGTTCTCTTGCATTTGGGATAGGATTGAACATTATTCTATTCGAAGTAAACATGTGTGGTTGTTATAGCCCATTTTCATTTTAGGATGATATAGGGTCACATAGATAATTGTGAATACAGGATTTAATTAGTATTTATGTATACTTAATCTGGCGCATTTATATGATTGACAGGATCAACTGTTTTTGAAAGTTAATATTTAATTTTAAATATATTTTAAATGTAATTCGAACTGAATGTTTTTGAGAATATTCGTGACGATGACCGAAGTGCTTTTTGGGTTTTAAGTCGATTTAGTTATGTTCGGGCTTGGCATTTTAATTAATAGAATCAGAATAAAAGGATGTGAACAATTGATTAAATGTAATTTTGCTTTTATATATGCAATATTAAAAAATAAATATCATGAATTTCTTTAAAAGTCAAGAATTTGTTTTATTGATATATGTCTGAAAAAGTTTAAGGGGAGAATATTCTTTACAAATATATAACATGGCAACCGTGTATCATCATTTTACAAACCACTCCATAACATCTTATACTGAAAGGTTTGAGATTATTTATAGATGATATATAGCTGTACAACGTTGATATTACAAATTGTGTAGTATGTTCATTTCCCATTGTGTCAACAGCATTTGTGAGATCAAGTAAACATTTGAAAAATCAGTTATTTAATTTAATTCAGCCTGAGGGTTGCTTCTCTTAAATCACAATTATTCTGTATGTAGAATGAACAAGTTAATACACTCTTTACACTAATTCAAGCTTATCTTAATTAACTTCATATCTAATTACAAATTACTTTCTATTTGGAAAAAAATATCGAACCACTTCAGTGGTACACTTCTAATATCATACACAGCTTCAATTGTAAATCAGATTTATAATCCATAGTGTCAAAGCCTTTTGAGATAAATATTCTAGACATATCAGTAGTGACTCCATTTATTTGATTGAAAAAAAAAACGACTTGACATATGAAATCATATCAATTATGTATCAAATTTATAGAAATATAATGCACCTATAACGTCTGTGAGTTCTAGGGTGTGTGTAGTAAATATATATGACGTCCAACAATGTGATTATTATGCAAATCATGTATATAAATAATGAACAATGTGAGTCCTAAAATGGAACCTTGAGAAATTCCACATTTAGCCATAAGCATATCTGAATCAACATCACATTAACTCAGATATAGTTATATATTCACAAAGTAGTTATATAAAACACTGAAGAGCTGTCCCTTCAAAATGATACACAGCCTTTTTCAGATCAATAAAACAACAATATTAGTAATAAGTTGATCAATCCAATTGAGAATAACTAATCCGTTATAACATATATAAACAGTTTCCCGTTATAACGTTATAATTTACATTGTCGAACACCCTATTTAGATCAATACCAATCACCTATTCTCTATTTGTAAAAATATATATTCAAATATATATTTAATCATGTAAGCAATGCTAGCTTATGATGTCAATCAGCTTTACTCAAACCATTGTTTTTAAATGAAACATATTTTGTGCTTGGAGATTTACAATGAATTATATAGAAAAAAACAAATGATTATCAAATATGGTATTCACTTCAGTAACAGTAAAAACAGTCTATGATTACTAAAGGATGTGTAGTAAATAAATGCATGACGTTCAACAGTTGAAACATTTTGCAAATCCTTATAGAAATATGAACCAAGTGAGTCCTGAAAATAGACCTTGAAGAATTCCTCATTTAACTTAAAGCATTTCTGAATCAACGTCATATAAATCAACATATAGTTAAATATTCACAAATTAGTTATTTAAAACACAGAAGAGCTGTCCCTCCAAAATAATACACAACTACATTTACAACAGAACTTAATAGTCTATAGTGTCGAAAGCCTTTTTCAGAGCAATAAAACAACAATATCAGTAATAAGTTGATCAATCCGACTGAAAATAACTAATATGTTATAACATATATAAACAGTTTCCCGTTATAACGTTATAATTTATATTGTCGAACACCCTATTGAGGTCAATACCAATCACCTATGCTATATTTGTAAATAAATATTCAAATATATATTTAATCATGTAAGCAATGCAAAGCAATGGAGACAATCAGCTTCACTCAAACCAATGCTTTTTAATGAACTATTATTTGTGCTTGGACATTTACAATGCATTATATAACTAACAACGCATGATTATCAAATATGGAATTCACTTGATGAACAGTAAAACCAGTCAATGATTTCTAAAAAGCATGTGTAGTAAATAAATTAATGACGTTCAACAGTTGAAACATTTTGCAAATCCTGTATAGAAATATGAAAAAGGAGTGACCTACTATAAGACCTTGAAGAATTCCTCATTCAACTTCAAGAATTTCTGAATCAACGTCATATAAATCAACTTATAGTTTTATATACACACAGTAGTTATATAAAAACTGACAAGCTTTCCCTCGCAAATGATAAACAACTACATTTACAAAAGAACTTTATAATCAATAGTGTCAAAAGCCTTTTTCAGATAAAAAAAACAACAATAACAGTAACAAGTTGATCAATCCAATTAAGAATAACTAATCCGTTATAAGATATATGAACAGTTTCCCGTTAAAAAGTTATATTCTACATTGTCGAACACCCTATTGAGATCAATACCAATCACCTATTCTCTATTTATAAATATATATTCAAATATATATTTAATCACCTAAGCAATACTAGCTTATGATGTCAATCAGCTTTACTCAAACCAATGCTTTTAAATGTAACATATTTTGTGCTTGGACATTCACAATGCGTTATATATAAAAAACAAATGATTATCAAATATGGTATTCACTTTAGTAACAGTAAAAACAATCTATGATTACTAAAAGGATGTGTAGTAAATAAATATATGACATTCAACAGTTGAAACAATTTGCAAATCCTGTATAGAAATATGAACAAAGTGAGTCCTGAAAATATACCTTGAAGAATGCCTCATTTAACTTCAAGCATTTCTGAATCAACGTCATATAAATCAACATATAGTTATATATTCACAAAATAGTTTTTTAAAACACTGAAGAGCTGTCCCTCCAAAATAATACACAACTACATTTAAAACAGAACTTTATAGTCCATAGTGTCAAAAGCCTTTTTCAGATCAATAAAACAACAATATCAGTAACAAGTTGATCAATCCGATTGAGAATAACTAATCTGTTATAACATATATAATCAGTTTCCCGTTATAACGTTATAATTTACATTGTCGAACATATTAAGATCAATACCAATCACCTATTCTCCATTTGTAAATATATATTCAAATATATATTTAATCATATAAGTAATACTAGCTTATGGAGTCAATAATCTTCACTAAACCCAATGTTTTAAAATGAAACATATTTTGTGCTTGGACATTCACAATGCATTATATAACTAAAAACAAATGATTATCAAATATGGAATTCACTTGATGAACAGTAAAACCAGTCTATGATTTTTAAAAAGGATGTGCAGTAAATAAAAAAATGACGTTCAACAGTTGAAACATTTTGCAAATCCTGTATAGAAATATGAAGAAGGTGAGACCTACTATTAGACCTTGAAGAATTCGTCATTCAACTTCAAGCATTTATGAATCAACGTCATAAAAATCAACAGATATTTCTATATTTACACAGTATTTATATAAAACACTGACGAGCAGTCCCTCCAAAATTATACACAACTGCATTTACAACAGAACTTTATAATCCATAGCGTCAAAAGCCTTTTTCAGATCAATAAAACAGCATTATTAGTAATAAGTTGATCAATCGACGTTTGTAATAGCATAAATGCATGAAGTCACACAGTTTGAACATTTTGTTAACCATGTATGAATATAATAAACAAGCTGAGTCTACCGTCGAAACGTTGTAATCCAATTTTGAACACCGTATTGAGACTAATGAAAATAACCTTATCCAAATTTTGAATATCAATATATATATATATATTTATTTGATAAGATATCTGGTATTATACCCAACTTTGTCACATCATTTAAGGACTCTGAAGAATACATAATTTGACTTCATGAATATATATAACAGGAATTATACCGTTTTAAATCTCAAAAGAGCTATCTGCCACTCTGTACTAATATTACACACAAATAAATTAGCAGCATAGTTTTGTGATGCACCGTGTCAAAAGCGTTTTTGATATCAATGAAATACCAATATTGGTAGAAATTTGATCAATTATATTGAAATGAGAAATAGTCTTCCGGTATCATATACAACAATGTTTGAAAAAAATCTTATTTAGGGCCTTGAGGTACTCCATAATTAATTCAAGTATTTCCTAAACAACATAGTTTATATGAACATATCGCTACCGATTGGCACAGTATACATCTAACTAATAAAGTTCTGCACGTCTTTCAACATACTAACTTAACATTATTATTGTATGTTCTATTGTGTCAAAAGCATTTTAGCCTTTCTACTATGTTCTACATTGTCATCCTATTATTAGTTTTCCTTGTATTCATTTTGATTCGATCACCTCATCTTAGTGACTATAAAACATACAGTGTCTAAAGTCTTTTGTAGTTTCCAAACATGTTCTATTTATTACGTACTATGTTTCGCACACAGAGCCTTACTATACACTTTATTTGATTCCTTAATACAGCTGTTGGCATTTGTGCCGTTTTATTATTCGATCGAAACGTGAAATTGGTTACTCTTCATGCTCAAGTTCTATTGTTATAAATTGATTGTGCTATGAAATAATTATTTCGAAACATATATTTAATACATTATTACTTACTGAAATATGATTTTACGTTTTCATATAGAACCATAAGCAGACATAATATAAGCTTTAAAAATCGAGAAAATGAGAAACTTGTATATTTTTGATTATATGTTATTTGTTTAAGCATCAAAATATAAATTCATAAGTGATTTTTATGTACAAAGATTGTTTGCAATATTTTAAAATGAACGTGTGATGTTTGCTGATAAAATTTACCTAACTTTAAAATCTGTCACAAGGATACGATATTAAAACAGGTTGTATTTGTTAAAATATCATCTTTGGTAGGTAACATTTAAAAAAATAATATATGTGAATTACACTTGCAATGCCCATGCATCATTCTTGATGCCAACATTATTTATAAACACTGCCTTTATTGTTAAAACCGAAAAAATAGTGAGCGATAATATAAGTAAGTTTCAAATGCCTTACATCAATTTCTTGCAAATCTGAAATGGCAGCGTAGTTCAAAATGCAGTGCGAGTTGGAGTGTTTGTTATCCACACCATACACGAGTTTCGTCATTAAAAAGAATTTTCGCCACCCTTTCAATGATTCATAGAAACCTATTCAACGTATTTTTTTTAGCAATATAAATGAAGCTTAATAAACATGACCAATGACTCTGTGGCATATTTAACCAAGTTTATTTTGAATCATTTGTAAATAAAATGAATTACTATTTTTGGTAGAAAAAAATTATAACACAGGTGAATGGAACTTCTAGGTTGAATTTTAATTAAATGATAATGAAATATGATATGAATCAAATAATTGGGCTCATAATTCATGCTAGACACTTTTGTTCCCGGCGATCATTTGTGGTTGTTTTAAAGTCAATAATACAAAGTGAAGGGAAAATAAATCATATTTGTACGCCCAACCCGAATCATTTGGAGTGTATCACTTCGCTTTATGGATCCTCGCGGAATTTGTTTTCGTTTCAAGTGGCCTATATCCACGATCACATCGCGTGGGTTTGGACCCATATGGATTTTTTTATCAGATTTTGTCTGCATTTCCTCCATCAGAGAATGCCTATGAGCAAATCGAACCTATATATAACGGTATTTGACAATTATTGGTCACTTTCACTCCTCAATATCTATCCTATTATACGACTATGTAATCTCGGAAATACGATTACATTGTTTGGGTTTGGACCCGGATGGAATTTTTTATCTAGATTTTTTTCTGAATTTCCTCCATCAGAGAATGCGTATGAGCAAATAAAACCTAATTGTAATGTTATATGACCATTATTAGTCATTTTCACTCCTCAATACCTAACTTATTATATGATATATATAATCTTAAAAAATAGCACATTGTGTTGGTTTGTACCCTGATGGATTTTTGTATCCAGATTTTTTGCTGCATTTCCTCCATCAGAGAATGCGTATGAGCAAATAAAACCTATTTGTAATGGTATATGACCATTATTAGTCACTTTCACCTCTCAATATCTATCTCATTAAATGTTATATATAATCTTTAAAACATAGCACATTTTGTTGGTTTGGACCCGGATGGATTTTTGTATCCAGATTTCTTGCTGCATTTCCTCCATCAGAGAATGCGTATGAGCAAATAAAACCTATTTGTAATGGTATATGAACATTATTAGTCACTTTCACTCCTCAATACCTAACTTATTATATGATACATATAATCTTTAAAACATAGCACATTGTTTTGGTTTGTACCCGGAAGGATTTTTGTATCCAGATTTTTTGCTGCATTTCCTCCATCAGAGAATGCGTATGAGCAAATAAAGCCTATTTGTAATGGTATATGACCATTATTAGTCACTTTCACTTCTCAATATCTATCTCATTAAATGTTATATATAATCTTTTAAAAATATAACACTGTGTTGGTTTGGACCCGGAAGGATTTTTGTATCCAGATTTTTTGCTGCATTTCCTCCATCACAGAATGCGTATGAGCAAATAAAACCTATTTGTAATGGTATGTGAACATTATTAGTCACTTTCACTCCTCAATACCTAACTTATTATATGATACATATAATCTTTAAAACATAGCACATTGTTTTGGTTTGGACACGGAAGGATTTTTGTATCCAGATTCTTTGCTGCATTTCCTCCATCAGAGAATGCGTATGAGCAAATAAAGCCTATTTGTAATGGTATATGACCATTATTAGTCACTTTCATTCCTCAATATCTATCTTATTATATGATACATATAATCTTTAAAAAATAGCACAGTGGGTTAGTTTGTACCCGGAAGGATTTTTGTATCCAGATTTTTTGCTGCATTTCCTCCATCAGAGAATGCGTATGAGCAAATAAAACCTATTTGTAATGTTATATGA